>PVJA010037424.1:0-20394 GCA_004027025.1 Myocastor coypus | reverse complement strand
AAAAAAAAAAAAAAAAAAAAATTTTTTTTTTTTTCTTGTTTCAGACTTTTATTTGTTCATTTCCATGGCTGGCTCAGCCTGCCCTAAGGGCAGAGCTGGCGCAGCATGTGGTGCTGGGGATCGAACCGCGGTCCCTGCAGCTGCCCAAGCTTTCCCAAGCAGGCGCTTTAGACCACTGAGCCATCCTGCCAGGCCCCCGTTTTTGTAAATATTGAGCACACCTCTGTCCATGTAATATTGTCTGGGGCTGCTTTATTATTTTCCTTTTAATACTGCAGCTCAAAGCCAGGGCCTTGTGCGTGCTGACCACATGATCTCCCCCTCAGCTACACCCCTAGCCTGGAGCTGCTTTTGAATACAGCAGCAGAGTGGAGGAGCTGTGACAGAGAGCCACCCACAGAGCCAGAGCCATTTATTATTTGGTGTGTGCCTCTAATCTCAGCACTGGGAGCCCACAGCAGGAGGAGTGTGGCAAGTTTGAAGCTAGTCTGAACTATGTAGTGAGACCCTGTCTCAAAAAGAAAACAAAAAATAATCAGGCTGAAAGGTGTTCTGTCATGTGCCAAAATAAATATGCTCCTACCACTCCACAGCTGACAGAACTTGTTGTTTTGTTTTCATTTTCAATGCTCAAGTTTGAACCTGGGGCCTTTGCACTGAGCTATATCCCCCCCATTCCTTATTTTTATTTTTTTTAATTCTGAGAGGGTCTCACTAAGTCATTAAGCTGCCCAGACTGGGCTTTAATTTGTGACTCCTGCCTCAGCCTCCCAGAGTGCTGAGTTTACAGATGAACACAGCCACACCTGGCTCTAGGAGACTGGCTTTTTTAGGAGCAGCTGAATATTGGGGTTTTATGTAGGTTCAGATCAGGGCACCTATCTCAGCAGTTTGTTTCTCTTACTTCTTGTTGCTATGTGAAAGCTGCAGCCCTAAATAAATTTGCCAGCACTTCCCAGCCTCCCTTTCAGCTCCCAATGGCCATGAGATTATACCTCGACCATGGTGGTGGCTGTGGTGAGCATGAGGCCTCCGTGAGGCCGGTTCCTTCTCACCACAGCCACTAAGGATCCTGGGCTAACTAGGAAGGCGGCCAGGGGAGGATGGGGATGAGAAGGTCAACAGGAGCTTATTTCTCTGCTGATATCGCCAGCCTCAGCCTGACTGCCCACTGTGGAGGTCATCCTGCTGAAGTGAGAAATCAGCTTTGTCCTGCACCACACAGGGCAGGACACACCAACAAAAAGCCTTTAAATTATTTTATGCGTTATATACCGTGGTACTGGGAACTGAGCACAGGGCATTTGCCCTGAGCTACATCCTTGGCTCTTCTTGTATATTGTTATTCTGATATAATCTTGCCAAGGCTAAGCTAAAACATTTTCCTGCCTCAGCCTCCCACAATGCTGAGATAGGCATGAGTCGCCAAAAAAAATTTAAATGGAATAGAGAATTAGAAGCAGCTCTGAGAAACTGTAATAAATCCTCAGTTGATGACTGCAAAACAAAGGAAATCCCTAGAAATTAAAAAATAGAGAAAGAAAAAAAAAAAAGGAAATCTCTCAACAAAGTAGAAAGAAAACATAGGTAGATCAATTTGTATGGTCCAATATTTGACTCAGAAAATGTTAGAAACAGATTTATTAAATGAAAGACAGTTAAATTTCCTAGAATCTAGGTAGGTGTGGTACAGAGGTAAGAAGGTCACTGTGAGTTCAAAGGCGGTCTGAGCTACAATGGTGAGTTCAAGACCAGTCTGAAATTCTACAAAACAGGACCTTGTTTAAAAAATAAAAGCTATGCCTGCTATTGCACACATGTGATCCCAGGACTTGGGAGGCTGAGGCAAGAGGAGCACCGCAAATGTAGACCAGCCTGGCCTACATAGCCACGTAGTGAGTTCAAGGTTCAAGACTAGCCTGAGCTACACAGTGATAACCTGACCAAAAAAAGAAAAGAAAAGAAAAAAGTAAAAGCCATGAGCTTCCAGATTTGCTGGCTCATTGAGCAGCCAGAAAACAAAAACAAAAACAAAAACAAACAAAAAAAAAAAATCAAGCACACAAATTATTCTGAAATTTGGGAATGCTAGAGGTAATGTCCTTTGGAGAGAGGGTAGTTTTCATAAAAGTTTAGACTTTTTTTTCTTGGTCCTAGGGATCAAACTTAGGATCTTGTGCTTACCAGGCAATTATGCCTCTGAGCTATTTCCTTGGCAAAACTTATTTTTTTTTGTTTGGTTGATTTTTGAGGTTTCCTTTGGAGGCAGGGTCTTGCTTAGTAGTGCACCTGACTAAAACTGAACTGCCTTTTCTTTTTTTTTTATTTTTTTATTTTTCTTGTTTCAGAACTTTTGTTTGTTTTATTTATTTATTTTTATGGCCGGCTCAGCCTGCCCCGAGGGCAGGGCTGGCGCAGCATGTGGTGCCGGGGATCGAACCGCGGTCCCTGCAGCCGCCTAAGCTTTCCTAAGCAGGCGCTTTAGACCACTGAGCCATCCTGCCGGGCCTGAACTGCCTTTTCTGAGTATTAAAACTATGGACCTTAAATTATGAGGCTGACGTACTGCCTAATGCATTAAGACAGATGGGGTCTGTGAATGAAGGTCTTTTAGCATAGATTTCTTTTCTTTTTTTTTTTTAGCATAGATTTCTTGATCAACTGAATATGAAGGCAGAAAAAAGGGATTACATTCATGAGTTTTTCTAAATATTTCCTTCAACTACTGAATTTTTTTTTTTTTTTTTTTTTTTGTCTTTTTGAGACAGGGTCTCACTATGCAGTTCAGGCTGGCCTTGAGCTCACTTTTGTAGCCCAGGCTGGTCTCGAACTCACACTGATCCTCCTGCCTCAGCCTCCCCGAGTACTGGGATTACAGGCGTGTGCCACCACGCCCGGCTAATACTAAAATTTTTAAAAGCTGCTCTAGTGAGCTGGGTGTAGTGGCACACACCTGTAATCCTAGCACTCCGGAGGCTGAGGCAGGAGGATTTTGCAAATGGGAAGAAAATCAAGAAGTGAAAGCCAGTCAGGCATGGTGGCGCATGCCTGTAATCTCAGCACTAGAGAGGCTGAGGCAGGAGGACCAATGTGAGTTCGAGACCAGCCTAGGCTACAAAAGTGAGCTCAAGGTCAGCCTGAACTGCATAGCAAGACCCTGTCTCAAAAAGAAAAAAAAAAGGAGG
The DNA here is from genome assembly GCA_004027025.1 of Myocastor coypus. Classification (NCBI taxonomy): domain Eukaryota; kingdom Metazoa; phylum Chordata; class Mammalia; order Rodentia; family Myocastoridae; genus Myocastor; species Myocastor coypus. The sequence goes on along the minus strand of PVJA010037424.1, from coordinate 17,209 downwards.
AAGAAGAAGAGGAGGAGGAGGAGGAAGTGAAAGCCAGGGAGAAAGAGGAAGTGGAGAGAGCGAGGATGCCTTCAGCCCACACAGCAACTCTGTGACCAATGTGACACCATGCACGACAAATACTGACTAGGAAGAAGGTGAGCATTAAATGTAAATACACATTTGCAGAGAGGGAGAGACAGAGACAGAGAGACAGAACAAATTAGCTGGGTGTGCTGGCAAATGCCTATGGTGCTAGCAGTCTGAGAGAGTGAGATAGGAAGATCAGCCTAGGAAACTTCGTGATTTTTTTTTTTTTTTTTTTTAATGGCTGGCTCACCCTGCCTTGGGGGTGGGGCTGGCATAGCATGTGGTTCTGGGATCGAACCAGCCCCCCTGCAGTTGCCTAAGCTTGCCTAAGCAGGTGCTTTAGACTGTTGAGCCATCTCGCCAGCCCTGGAAACTTAATTATTTAATGAGACTGTGTCTCAAAAGTTTTTTGAAAAGATCTGGGGATATAATGCAGTGCAAAAGTCACCTGAGTTTAATACCTACCACTGAACAGAAAAAGAGAGAAAGAGAGAGAGAGAGAGAAGGAAAGGGAAACAGGGACGGAGGGAGGGAGAAACCAGAGAAGGAAAGAAAGCTGAGTGTGGTGGCCACACCTGTAATCCCAGCTCTCAGGAGGCTGAGGCAGGAAGACTGCTGTGAGTTCAGGGACAGCCAGGGCCATGTAGTGAGTTAAAGGCCATCCCAAACTATGTAATGAGGCCTTGCGTGTATAAGTAAATAAAGCAAATGTATATATTACTTTTGTAGGTAATTAGCAAGATAAAATTGAGCTGGGGTTTTAGCAGCATGAGTGCCTGCCTGGCAAGCCTAAGATCCTGAGTGAACTGAGCCTGAGGAAATAGCCCATCACTAATGCTTGCATAGCCTAGACAAGGCCCTAGGTTCATTCTTTTTTTTTTTTTTTTCCCTAGGTTCATTCTTGCAATACCACAATTTTTAAACAAGAAAAATGGCTGGATTTACCCTCATCAGAAATCCAAATTTTAGCCGGGCATGGTGGCGCACACCTGTAATCCCAGCACTCGGGAGGCTGAGGCAGGAGGATCAGTGCCAGTTTGAGACCAACCTGGGCTACAAAAGTGAGCTCAAGGCCAGCCTGAACTGCACAGTGAGACCCTGTCTCAAAAAGACAAAAAAAAAAAAAAAAAAAAGAAATCCAAATTTTAATGTGTGTCAGGCACCTCTGTCCACTAACCACTTGGGAACCCTCACCTTTGCTGAAGTGGAAGTAGATTTCTTCCCCTGCCCCTGGTTTCCTCAGAGATACTGGAGTCTCGGTCTCAGACAAGGGCAGATCACAGAACTTATATTCCACGTATACCTGCTTCACGTTCTCATCAGACATGACCTCAGCCTCTGGGTAGAAGGCCAGGGAGACAATTTCAATACACATTTTCTCTGAATCCTGTTGAGGAAAACATTTGTTGCATAAAGGTTAGTGTGGCCTGTAGCATTTCTATGCCATACAATGAGCATATTGCTCTAAAAACCAACCCCAGCGGCACTCCCTGAGGGTGGGTTCACAGGTAAGACTGGCAGCGAGAGACAACTACATTACCACAGCTCACCCATGGGCAGTTTGCGAAGAAGATCCAGATTCTATCCCCCACTCAATTATTTCTCCAGGCCAGCCTTTCCTAGCCATCTCCTCTGAGAGGGGATTGAGATTTCTGAGGAGAGAACTTTACTTAGGCCAACATTTTCCTGGGGGTGGGACCTGGGTGAGCATTAGAGAGCTGTCGGTCTGGACCATTTCAAATGCTTCTGTCTTGTAATTCCAGCAACTGCACTGAAGACAACAGTGTGTGTATAACAAGCTGTAATGAACACCTTTCATTGTGTTGGTTTTTCTTTTGAAAATTGTATATAATTTCTGGGGTCTTATCTACTATTTTTCTACTCTCTTTAAAATACAAAAAGAGCTGTCCGAGCCCAGCGGGATGGCTTAGTGGTCTAAAGCACCTGCTTGGGAAAGCTTGGGCGGCTGTAGGGACCGCGGTTCAATCCTGGCACCACATGCTGCGCCAGCCCTGCCCTCGGGACGGGCTGAGCCGGCCATAAAAATGAGTGAAAAAACAAAGGTTCTGAAACAAGAAAAAAATAAATAAAAAATTTTAAAAATTCTTTAAAAAAAAAAAAAGAGCTGTCCAGCACTACTCCTGCCCTCCTATGCCATTTCTTCTTCCTCCTCCTCTTTCTCCTCTATCTATCCTTCTTGTTTCTCCCCTCCTCTTCCCCTGCCATCCTCTTCTTTTTGAGACATGTTCTCACCATGTCATCCAGCCACGTACCACTTGCCTTGTACAGGTGAGCATCACACCTGGCATCTGATTCCCTCAGATTGTCCTCCCATTCACACCCACATGAAGGACACCAACAGGAGGGCTGACATCTTGTTTCCCAAAGTAGACAAAAACCAAGGTGAGGCCCTTTTCCATGCTGAGGCCTCCTGGTGACCCTAGGTCCCTCCTATTTGTGAGTGCCCTCCCGCCCACATCTGTCCACTAGGTCACTGGCACAATACCGTATTTCTCTAAAGACCTGCGACCTGGGCCAGTGAGATAATTCAATGGACTAAGCACCTGCTTAGGCAAGTATAGGGATCGGTTCGAACCCTGACACCACATGCCCCAACCCCCAGGGGTGCTGAGCCTACCATAGAGATATGTGGTGGCACAGACCTATAATCCCAGGCTGAAAACAAGAGGATCACTACAAGTCAGAGTTATGTAGTACCAAATACATAATAATAATAAAAAGACCTGAGACCACCATGTTTTCCTCTCTCAAGAAGCAAGAGGAGTGAACACCTGTGTCGTCCAAGAAATTCAGCAGGCAAGATCCACCAGTGATTTGCATCACATGGTTATCAAAGGTGCTTCTTAAAATAATCTCCACACAACCCTCCATGTACTCAATAATCAAACCATTGACATGGCACAGCACATTCTGTTTTGGCACTTTGGGGGATCAGCTTAGTGGGTTTCTTTAACTTTTGTTTGAAACAGTCTCATTATATAGTTTAGGCTGGCATCAAGCTCATGGCAATCCTCCTGCCTCAGCTTCCCAAATGCTGGGAATCCAGATGTGCAGCACCACACCTGGAAATTTTAGAAATGAAAAAATAGTGTACAGATGTCAGGGAAACCAAGAGATGGCAAGAGGAGGAAGAGGAAGGGAAGGGAAAGTGAAAAGCAAAATGTGCTGTATGTCCCAACTCTCCATGATAAGTGCAGTCACAGTGTACTGCATTACATACTGTTGTTTGTACTAACAAAACTATTTTTTAAAAAAGGAAAAAGGGCCAGTGTGATAGCTCAGTAGTCTAAAGCACCTACTTAGGCAAGCTTAGGCAGATGCCATAGACCCGAGGTTCGATCCCCAGTACCATGTGCCATGCCAGCCCTGCCCTCAAGGCGGGGTAAGTTAGCCAAAAATATGTATATATTTTTTCTTTTTTCATTTTAGAGAGAAAAAAACAAAATTTCAAAACAAGATAATAGGAGAGTAACAATGATTAATACTTTATATATGGTTACCTTCAAAATAATTACTTGGAATACAAGACATAGGTATTTAAGTATCCAAAAATACTTTAAAATTTTTAAATATCATTTATTTATTTATTTCATACAGGGTCTCACTTCACAGCTTGGACTCATAGTGCTCCTCCTGTGTCAGCCTCTCTAGCACTGGGATTACACGAGTATGCCACAACGTCCGGTTTCAGTGGCCCACACAGCATGCCTGGTGTTCCAGGGCTGGCACAGCAGAGGGTACCAAGGAGCAAACCTGGGTCCTTGCACTTGGTAGGCAGGCATTTAGACCACTGAGCTATCTCCCTAACCTAACAAAAATATTTTTAAATTAAAAATAAAGGGGCCTGGCAGGATGGCTCAGTGGTGTAAAGCACCTGCTTAGGCTGCTGCCGGCACCACAGTTCGATCCCCAGCACCACATGCTGCGCCAGCCCTGCCCTGAGGGCAGGCTGAGCTGGCCATAAAAAATAAATAAACAAAAGTTCTGAAACAAGAAAAAAATAAAATAAAATAATAAATTAAAAATAAAAATAAATAGAATAGGATAACACAAAACAGGACAAGGTACAGTGGCACAGTAGACGAACAGTACAGAACAGGAGGGGAGAGAGGACTCAGAACAAGACTAGCCATTACCTCTCAGGGTCGGGTCGCACCTGGCGACACTGAGACTGCTTACCTTGGTACCTTCTGTCTTTCCCTTCTGCTCGCTGCCTGTTCCCCCGGCTCTGCCGCCTCCACCCTCCTCCTGGCTCCCGCCACTCTGCACTTGCCACAGCCCTGCACTGGTGCTTCCCAAGTCCCTTTCGACCTGGTACACATCCCTTGATCTCCAGTCCTCCAGTCCCAGCACGGCACCACCGTGGTGCAGCTCCACTTTTACATGTCACCAAGGTCCACCTGCCCAGCCTGTTGCTGACACCACCACCCTCTAGGCCTGCAAGCTTGGAACTGGATGTTGGCACAGACTCCTCCACCTTCCTTGCCTTGGGGCCACTCTGCCCTGCCCACTCAGCAGGTGGAAGCCAGGAACGGTTCTGATACACGAGAAGCCTATGGACTTCTCAGAGCTTTGATTCCCAAGGTAGGAAGGATGGATTAAGACCTGAAGGAGGAATGGAGGTGCTGTGCAGGGCATGCCCTGCATGTGTGTGTCCCTTGTTCAATCCCCAGTGCCACAAAAAACAAACTAACCAACACATAAACTTAATAGATTTCAATTAAGAAGGGCTCTGTGTGGGGTGGAAGTGGCTACTTTATATAGGGAAGACCCCTGTGATGAATAAGTGACACAGAAAAGATCTTCAGAAAGCAAGAGAGGGAGCAGGCAGAGGGAATGGTCAGGTGCCCCAGAGGACCCTGCCTGCAGGTACAGCAAGGCCCTGTGGCCACGGTACCAGGAACAGGAGAGTGTTAGACAGAACTGCAGGTGGATCCAAGCCACGGTGGCACCACATAGCAGGGAAGCTGCTGGAGGCTTCTGAAGAGAGATGGGACAAACCTCACTAGGTTTTCAAAGGGTCCCTGATTGAAGAGAGGAAGTCAATCAGGAATGTCTTGGCAGTTAGAGTTGAACATGGGAGTGGTGAGACTCGGACCACTCCCCGTGCTGGAGGTAGATGTAATATAGATGGTGCCTTGGGCACCTGAGCACTCCCTCTACTCACCCCAACCTGGGCAATACCTCAGGCTCAACCCCCAGCTTTGGTCCAGGAAGCAGGGATAAGAAAAACTAATACCCCCAGCCTGCCCTGGAGAATTGTGAACGCTCAAAACAGGAGGACAGAAGGATAGACATGTGCTGCATTCTCCTGCCATTCTTTTTTTTTTTTTTTTTTAATGTATTTAGTACAGGGTCTCACACAGATCAGACTCATAGTGGTCCTCCTGTTTTCTGCCTCCCAAGTGCTGGGATTATAGGCATGTGCCACCATGTTTAGTCTCAATCATGGTTTCAGTGTGCCCCTGGGGCAGGGCTGGCACGACACTTCAGGGATGGAACCCTGATCCCTATGCCTGCCTAAGCATGCACTTTAGTCCACTGAGCTATCTGGCCAGCCCAATGTGCAGGATTCTCTGGCCTAATCCACAATAACCTTCGTTTGCTTGGCACTCAGTAAAGGTCCATGCATATGAACTGTGTCTCTTACCTCCAGTATAACAGTGAATGATGGGAAAGGACATGTGCAGTTAACACAGTCAACATGACTTAGCACCTTGCCCATCACATTGTTAATCATGCACTGAATCTCCAGTGGGAGGGGTCCCACAACATTGGGGGAGGTGCATGTCACTTTACAGGCATGAACCACCACACTCCACCACCTTTTAGTTTTTAAAGTTTTTTACTTTTTGTCTTTTTAATTGTTTTTTTTTTTTTTTTTTTTATGGCGGTCTCAGCCCGCCCTGGGGGTGGGGCTGGCACAGCATGTGGTGCTGGGGATTGAGCTGCAGTCCCTGTGGTTGCCTTAGCTTTCCTAAGCAAGTGCTTTAGGCCCCTGAACCATTTCACTCTTTTTAAATTTTCTTTTTCCGGGCCCGGGATTCAAACTCATGACTTTGCACTTGCCAAGCAGGCACTTGTGCCACAGAGCTATCTTCTCGGCCTCTGTCTTTTTTAAATTTAATTTTGTTTTGTGTTCCGTCTTTTTGAGATAGGGTCTCACTATGCAGTTCAGGCTGGCCTTGAGCTCACTTTGTAGCCTAGACTGGTTTTGAACTTGCAACAATCATCCTGCCTCAGCCTCTCAGAGTACTGGGATTACAGGCATACGCCACCACACCTGGCAATAAGTTAATTTTTAAAAGATTAGGGCTGACAAGATACCTCAGCAGACAAAGCACCTACTTTGGCAAGCTCAGGGACCAGGGTTTAGTCTCTGTGGTCCTGCATGCTGTGGCCCTGCCCCCAGGGTGCACTGAGCCTGCAACAGAATCCAGGCATGGAGTCCAGCACATGCCTATAATCTCAGCACTGGGGAAGCTGAAAACAGGAGGATCACTTTGACTCAGCTACTGCTTATGTGGGATTGAAGATGCTATTTAAGGATAGATGTATCAAAGGCTGAGGCAGGAGGATTGCAATGAGTTCAGGCCACCCTGGCTAACTAGTGAGTTCAAGGCCAGGCTGAGCTACAAAGGAGAGACCCTGTCTCAAAAAAAAAAAAAAAATTCTGAAAAGAAATCTTAGGAGCCTTTAATTTAGGGTGAAACTTGTGTTATAAATTGGCTGACAGATAATGGTTCAAGGAATTGCTGATCAGTTGGATGCTTTTGAAGGTGAACCTGAGATTTAGCACAGGTAGGGACTTTGGTGGGGTCTAGCTCCCTCACTAACTCTGCAACCCTCCATGCACACTTTAATTGGCTTCTCCTATGCGACAGCTAAGGTGCCATCCGTGTTGTCATTTTGTTTTTTGAGACAGTGTCTTGCTGTGCAGCCCAGGCTGTTCTTAGGTGTTGGCCAATTCTAGCTTCCTGTGCCTACAGTCTGTCCTGTGGATATATCCCCAAATGTCAACACCATAATCTCTTTAAAAATTATGTTAGGTAAATGTTCAAAAGACAAAACAAACTAGAACTGGAAATCCCATTCAATCCAGCTATCTCCCTACTGGGAATTTTCCCAGAAGAACTGAAAACATCATACCATAGCGATATCTATGCACCTATGTTTATATTTATTTATTTATTTATTTATTTGTCTTTTTGAGACAGGGTCTTGCTATGCAGTTCAGGGTGGCCTTGAGCTCACTTTTGTAGCCCAGGCTGGTCTCGAACTCGCAGCGATCCTCCTGCCTCAGCCTCCCAAGTGCTGGGATTACAGGCATGCACCACCATGCCCAGCTATGTGCACCTATGTATAGCAGCCCAATTTGTAATAGCCAAATCTTGAAAACAACCAAAATGCCCATCATTTGAAGAATGGTTGAAGAAAATGTGGTATTTTTATACAATGGAATATTACTCAGCTATAAAAAATGATAAGCTGGAAGACTTCATATATAAATGGATGTATACTGAACATATACTCATTAGTGAAATAAACCAGACCTACATGTGCAAATATTGTATAGTCTCCCTAATACAAGAACTCTAAATTTTTTTCTTTCCTTACCAATATCAATTGGAAGGTGTGTCACGCCCACACCCTGTGCTCTATATAACTATTGTGAGGACAATATGCAGTGTGTCAACTGTTGAAAAAAATTTTTATTGAAAGTGTTAATGTTTAATCGTTTGATCCATCTTATATACCTATATCTATTAATCTGAACTGATCCGATGATGCAAATATGTAATACAACCATTGTTAAATTTAAAATAAATAAATAAATAAATAAATATTTTGAATTTTTAAAAAAAGTATAATGGAGAAGTGAAAAGAAAAAAAAAAGACAAAACATGTGGTTATTTTTATATTAAATCTCTAGCTCTACTGGCTTGGAGTTGTTTCATCCACTCTAATACTCTTCATTTTCCTGAAATCCTCAGCACAAATTCTGACTTCCAGAGTGATCAATTAAAGCAACAACTTCTCTTTTCTGAGTTCTTTTGGGGGAAATAGGGTTTGAGTCTGCTGTTTAGGCTGGCATTGAACTCACTGTGTAAGCCAAGCTGGCCTTGAACTCCTAGCAATGCCTCAGCCTTCCACGTGCCTGGGTTACAAGTGTATACCACCTCATCAGCCTTATAGCACATAGATGCACACCAAACCAAGACAGTCACTTCATCTGGCTATAACAGTAGACTTCCACACACATGGAAATAACCGTAACACTTGCTTTTCTCATGAATCACATTAAAATTGGACTTGAAGCCTGGCGTGGTGGCTCACGCCTGTAATCCCAGCACTTGGGAGGCTGAGGCAGGAGGATTGTTGTGAGTTCGAGACCAGCCTAGGCTACAAAAGTGAGCTCAAAGCCAGCCTGAACTGCACAGTGAGACCCTGTCTCAAAATAAATAAATAAATAAATAAATAAATAAAATTGGACTTGAAATTTATATACCTGGCCTAACCATTCTGTCATTGTTTATGGGTTTTGTTTTGGTTTTTTTGTGCTGTTGGGGATTAAACTGAAGGGCACTCTACCACTGAACTATCTATTGGTTGATCAATCAGTCTATCATCATCTATTTATTTTTCAAACAGAGTCTTGCTAATCTGCCTTGACCTCAGACTTGCAATCTGCCTGCCTCAGCCTCCTGAGGAGCTAAAATTACAGGTGTGCACCACCGCAGCAGTCATCATTACTTAGTCTTATCTCAAGTCAGTGATTCTCCCAGCATACTCACCACTGCAGGCCACTTCTGAGATGTGACTGCCACCACAACATCATCACTGTCAGTCGTTTGGGCTTTACTGGCTTCAGACGCTTCTTCAGAGGATTCCTGATCTGCTAGAGAAGAGCTGAAGTCACAGACTGTTCCAAAGCACTCTGTGTAGCACAGAAAGAGCACCTGTTGGGCCAGCGAGATAGCTCAGTGGTCTAAAGCACCTACTTAGGCAAGCTTAGGCAACTGCAGGGACCGCAGTTCGATTCCAGCACCACATGCTGTGCCAGCCCCACCCCCAGGGCAGGCTGAGCCAGCCATAATATAAACAAATAGTTTAAAAAAAAAAGAACACCTGTCCTCATGTGTCCAACCCCCCTGTCGGCTCACTAGGCTTTTACTTGCTAGCTCTGAACTGAGCCGCCTCAGCCTGCCCCTTTGTTGTAGTAATGGAGATTGAACCCAGGGCCTTTCAAGTACATTGTCAGGCCCTTTAAATTTTCAGTTTTTAGACAAGGTCTTGATAAACTGCCTGAGCTGAGCTCAAACTTTTGATCCTCCTGCCCCAGCCTACCATGTGCTGGGGTCCCAGGTGTGGGCCACCATATCAGGCTGCTCCTTCTGCTTCTCCCACCTCCTCCTCCTTTTCTTATTTTCTTCTCTTTTTCCTTCTCCTTTCCCCCCTCCTGTCTTTTTGTTTCATTTTCTTCCTCTCTCTCTCTCTCTCTCTCTCTCTCTCTCTCTCTCTCTCTCTCTCTCTCTCTCTCTTTCTTTCTTTCTTTCTTTTTTTCCTTTCAAGACAGGGTCCCATGAGGTAGCCTAGGCTGGCTTCTTACCTCAGCCTCCTGCCTACTGGGATTACAGGTTTGTGTCCTCATGCCTAGTAAAATATTAAAAGCTGAGAAATTGGGGTAAAGAGTATATGTGAAGGGCCAGCGAGATAGCTCAACAGACTAAGCACCTGTGTAGGCAAGCACAGGGACCAGGTTTCAATCCCTAGCACCACATGCTGGATTGACCCCATCCCAGGGTGCACAGAGCTGGCCACCGAGACTGAGCATGATGGTGCACCCCTGTAATCCCAGCACTGGGGAGGCTGAAAACTGAAAACCAGAGGATCTCTAGGAGTCCGAGGGGTATAAGGAGCGCCTATACCAAATGCATGCACACACATACACATGCATGCACATGTGTGCACAAACACACAAAGCATATGTGATTTTTTTGGTTTTAGTCATGTAGCTCTTCTCTCTAAGTTTGAAATTATTTTAAAACAAAGTTAGCTTTAAATTTAAAACATCAATTTCCAAGGTTTTTTGTTTTGCTTTGTTTTTCTGGAACTGGGGATTGAACTCAGGACCCTGTGCTTGCCAGGCAGGTGATTATTCTACAGCGCTATCTCCCCAGTTCTAGTTTTTTATTATTATTATTTTCTTTTTCTTTTTCTTTTTCTTTCTTTTTTTTTTTTTTTTTTTTTTTTTTTTTTTTTTTTTTTTTTTTTTTTTTTTTTTTTTTTTTTTTTTTTTTTTTTTTTTTTTTTTTTTTTTTGTCTTTTTGAGACAGGGTCGCATTATGCAGTTCAGACTGGCCTTGAGCTCACTTTGGTAGGCCAGGCTGGTCTCAAACTCACACTGATCCGCCTGCCTCAGCCTCCCAAGTGCTGGGATTACAGGCGTGAGCCACCACATCCAGCGGGTATTTATTATTATTATTATTATTATTATTATTATTATTAATAGTTATTATTGTTGTTGTTGCTTGTTTTTACAGTTTTTTGAGACAGACTTTCACTAGTTCACGATGGCCTTTAACTCATTATGCAGCCCAAACAGTCCTCAAACTCGAGGCCATTATCCCACTTCAGCCCCTTGAGTGCTGGGATTTTTTTGAGACAGGGTCTCATTGTACAATTCAAGCTGGCCTCAAACTCATGGTGCTCCTCCTGCTTCACTTTCCCTGGTGCTAGGATCATAGCACATGCCACCACATGTGACTTCCAAAGCACCAGTTCTTTCCTGAAATTTTAAAATTCAGCCTTTTATCTTCATTAAGCTAGTAAACATAACACCAAGACTCCCAGAGGCTCAGGCAGGAGGATCTAGTTTCAGCCCAGTCTGGGTCTCTCAGAGACTGCCAGCCTTCTGCAAAATAAACAATGAATAGGGCTGGGGTGCAGCTCAGTGCCAAGACCTTGAGTCCAATCCTCAGCATTGCAAAATAAGAAGAAATAAGTATGTGGTAACATCATGAATGAGCGGATCACAATCTCCATGTTGCTTTGAGTTAGTTATTCACAGGACCTTGGACCAAATTAGCATTTTGTGAATCCTTGTAGCTAAGCAAACTATAAATGCACTGCAAAAACATTTTCAAGGACAGTTGCTGGGTAACTCCCACACTTGTCACCAGGGAGGCCATGGGACTCATGCACTAATTTCCCAACACAACTTTGCACTGCACTATAATGTCGCTAAATAGCTTTTTACAAAATAATGAAATGATTAAATAGAAAATTGGATTCTGGGAAAGACAATACCATTTATAAGATGCAGGGATTCCTCCTGTTTCAGTGCTGAATGGGATGACATCATTTCTTCTTCCTCCATCTGAGTTTTAAAACCATCATCTTTTGAGATCTTAAGTCCTGAGAACTTCCAGTCAGTGTAGCTCACCTGCTTCACAGTAAGTACAATGCTATATAATATATAAGAGGTGGGTTTTTTCTTTTGGGGGGGGAATTTTAGGGAGGGGTCTACAGGGTATCACTACTAGATCAGACTCACAGTGATCTGCCTGTTTACCATCTCAGCATGCCCCAGGAGTCAGGGCCTGCTGAGCAGGCCTGGGGATTGAACCCCTGTCCCCTGTGCCCTGTGCCTGCTTGCAGATGCTTTAATCAGCTGAGCTATTTGACCAGCTATTTTGCCTGTGGGAAGCCACAGACAGAGCAATTGCAGGCTTTGGGAAACCCTACACTGGGCCTGGAACTGCAGGAAGCAGCCAGCACTTACCCAGAAGTGTGGCCTATCCATACACTCTTTAATTTTGAGCATTTAGTACTTGTTTTAAAATGAATTCTCTGTTAGTGCAAAGCATAAGATGTAGAGTATACAGTGAATTGAATTACCCTGAAATGAAGCAGACTGTCCAAAGGTTTAAGAAACTGCCTGTACTTGGGTGTGAGGGTTGTCAGGCTGCAAAATCTGTCACCAGTGTTGCCTGGGCTGATCTGGCTGGCTGGACAGCAGCCGCTTCCTCCGTGCAGCTGTATGTGTGTCTTCCCAAAGCTTCATCCTTTCCTCACAGAAAGACCACCCCACAGAAAGGAGGACCATTTCCAGTTAGGCTGCATGGGCAGCTGTATTGCCCTGCTATGATCACTACACAAGCTCTCCAAAAACTGTCTGTGAGCTCCTTGTGGTGATGCACACCTGTAAATCCAGCACTTAGGCTGAGACAGGTGATGAACTGCCACAAGTTTGAGGCTACAAAGTGTGTTCAAGGCCAGCCTGAACTACATAGCAGGTCCTTGTCTCAAAGCAAACATGCACAAAAAAGATGCTGCTGTATTTGTGGAAATGCATGCTAAGCTACCAAGAACCATGACTGCTGCCGATCATGCACACCTTCAGCTTCGCTGAGAACACCCGTGGAGACACTACAACCGGTATTCCTCATGGTTTCCCAACTCTTACTTGTATTGTGTCTCCGCTTAAGATGTTATGACTGAAATACTCCAGTCTGTTCCTTCCCTGGACTCCTATTCTTTGGCCATGTTTTCTTCTTGAATAGCTTGCAACCTGGTGTTCCTTTTCCTTCCTTACTGCTGTCTGAGAAGGTTTGCTCCTTGCTTGATATCGGTCAGCTTCAGTGGGCACCTCAGCAGATGATGGCCGGTTCTAGACAGAAGGGTTGAGAAAGCCTTACCAGATGACAGTTTAACAAGCTTGACACTCAGGAAAGCACTTTGAGAGCTAGCATTAGGTTTTTTGTTGTTGGTGGTGGTTTTTTTTTTTTTTTTTTTTTTTTTTTTTGTCTTTTTGAGACAGGGTCTCGCTATGCAGTTGAGGCTGGTCCTGAGCTCACTTTTGTAGCCCAGGATGGTCTCGAACTCGCACCAATCCTCCTGCCTCAGCCGAGCATTAGGTTTAATTTCTTGCCTTTCATAGAGTTGAGGGATGCTCTCTCTCTTTCCAAAATAAAACCCAGGATTTTGTTTCATCAGTAAGTTCCAAGTTAAATTTGCATTACATATGACATTTACAGAATAAATTTCATTTATTCCAATTTTAATAACTGCCCCCTTGGGCCTTGGCATATAGCTCAGTAGTGCAGCACCTGCCTGGTGAGCACAAGGTCGTAAGTTTGACTCCTGGTATCAAAAATTAAAAAACAAAAATAAAATAACTGACCCCATCAAATCTACTTAACAGGATTGGCAAAGATCTGCTGTCTGGGGAAGGAAAACTCTTCATTTGTGCAGATGGGATTTGCTGTTGATGTCCTTCACCTTAGTGTGAGCTGGTTTCAGGAAGCCCTCAGGAGGGAGGTAGTGAGACTTCCAGTCTAGCTTCAACTGAATGGATCCATTGGGTTTCTCAGCAGGATCAGTGAGGTTAAAATCACCTGAGAGACATATAGACATCAATAGAACCTGATCACATGCAAGAGACAAGCAAGCATTTATTAGCCTCTTATCTATACCCCCATCTTCTTTTTTTTTCCAGGACCAGGGTTTGAACTCATGACCTTGCACTTGGCAGGCAGGCACTTGTGCCACGGAGTTATCTCCCCAGCCCCACGCCCATCTTCTTGAGACAGGATTACTATGCAGTTCAGACTAATTTTTTTTTTTTTTTTTTTTTTTTTTAGTTCAGGCTGATCTTGAACTCACTATGTAACTCAGGCCAGACTCAAAGATTCCTGCCTCAGTTCCAAGGGCTTGGACTACAGATGTGCACCTCTGTGGCCTGCTCTCCCCATTTTTGAGTCACCATATCTTACCAGTAATTAACACTCCCAGATAATCATGATGGCGATGTGCTCAGAAGTAACAGAAAACAGCAGTGCAGTTATGTCATCAACAGGGGAAGACAGAGCTTTCCAGGTTTCAAGAATAGAAGACAGAGGAGGTGTGGGGAGGAGCACAGCTTGCTTGTCACCAGCCACCCAACCATTGAACAGGACGGTGTCCCTACTGTTGCCACCAAACACTTCCTGTGCCTCAGACAAACCAAGAAGGCCACTGATACTTGAGTGGCCCAGGAAAACTTAAGGACTTGAGCTAAATGGTTTTTTGCTTTGACTTCAGCTTCGTAACACTGATTCAAGAGACAGCTCACACAGCCTGCCCTCTTTGCTAGCAGAGTTTTGAGCAAAAGCATCAAATTCTAAGATTTTTGCTTAGCAAATGTGGCACTAAGCCAAGAGATGTTTCACCACTTCCTGAGGCATAGAATCTTGGTATATCTTTCCACGTTTCCTAATGAGAGTCTGGGCGTCCCTGCCTCGCTCTCCTAAGGCTGTAGCCAGAGTTGACTCCTCTTAGGTGTTCCCCATACTCCTGGATATCGAAGTAAAGTAAGAAAGTGCAGAGCTCAGCTCCACATCCAAAATTCTTGCCTTTCTCATGGTCTGGCATGAAAGTCTTTCTTATTTGAGTTTAAAGGCTGAAAGAAATAAGAGAATTGTTGGGGTGGGTTGAATTCTACCCAGTATCTGGTCGGTTGCTAAGAAGCCATGGCCATATGTAAAGAAGAAGCACCATGGTCTGAGAGGTTTTGTGGAGAGGAAGATGGCAGTCAGGTTGGAGGTCGATCCATTGGGTACCTGATTTGTTGCTGAAAGGCAGCAGAAAGCTGAGTTTTGGTAGGAGGAGCAGAGCTCCACTTCTCTCTGTTGCTCATGATGGCATTCTGAAGTCCTTTCTGCAGGCTTTCAGAGAGACTGTTCCAAGCAAGTAATCAGAGAAAAGGAGAATCAAGACGAAGAGACAACACTGGAGAGAGAGTGAGAGTGGGGAGCCCTGAGCACCCACCTTTAATAGGCTTATTTTGTGCAAGAGGCAGCAAGGGCACTTGGACTCGGCCAAGGTAAGAGCCAGGCTCTGGATCTTCATCATCAAAGATGTATATGGACAGGAACTCCCGCCTCAGGTACTGATCCAGCTCAGTGCTCTCGAGCACTGGGAACTGAGCCCGGTCTTTAAAGCATGGGTTCTCACTGGTGGGGATGATGACAGTGTCGTGGTCAGAAAAGGTGAAGAAGCGGTACATGGCATATGGGCTGGGCTGAGTTCCTGGCCTTCGACTCTGGAGGCCACAGCAGCTGGTGATTTCAATCTGCAGCTCATTCTGAGGGTTCAAGGCATCAGCTCTGGTCTGGAAAGAGGTAGGCCTTGTGCTGAGGGTGGTGCTGCAGGCAGAGCCCTGCACTCCAATGAGGGAGCCCTGTGGTCTCACAAGGTACTGCCCTGAGCTGGCCACAGAGAAACCCTATGCTTTTCACCTGTTTTGCCAGGGCTCCAGTGCTTATTTAGGGAAGACACTTGTTCTCAGACCCCACCCTAGTGAACCACACAGAAAAGCTGGTTTGTGCATAGCAAGGAGTTCGCAGCTCCACAGGCAGGATTTTACTTTGGACTCAACCTTAACTGAGGGAAGAACCTGTACTAGTTTTCATATGGCAGCTTTTCTCTTTCTTTCACATTCAGCAAAGACTCTGAGACGTAAGACTGAACTGTTCTCAAGGGCTATGGCTGCAGCATCTCAGAGATGTGTGGGCACATCCTTCTCTCACCTCAGTCTCCGGGGCCTCCCTGGCTCTGTGTCCTCTGACTGACAGGTAAGCCTGGGCTTTCTTCAGCTTACTGCATGCTGGGAGGCTGGTTCTGAGGGGCAGGCGCAGCCTCACCCAGTACTCTAGCACCCCAAATTCTTCTCCACCAGCTCCTAGTAGCAGAAAGCAAAAGGTATGGAGAGTAGAGAGATGGTGTGGGAAAGGCAGAACATGAAATGGAGAGCCATGAGCAGAGCCACTATAGGCTATGAGAAGTCCTGCACTAGCCCTAGAAGCTACAGGCAGCAGGTGGCACTTACCAGTAAGCACAGCTGAACCATGGACTTTCTCCACAGTCTTTAGCACCTGGTCAAAGCCAATCCATGCATCTGCAAGGGCCTGGTGCTCACTGGCCACAGCCTGGTATAAAGCAAGCCGGGCAGAAGCTCCTTGAAGATAGTGCAAGAAAAAAGAAGTGGTTTCCACCACGTACTGGGAGGTGAAGTCATAGAATGGCTGTGGCCCCACTGACAGAGGGGTGCAGTGGGTTTCAAAATCATAGAAAGCATAGGTGCAGAAAGTAGTGGGTTGGGTGTCTCCAGCCTGAGCCAGGGCGGCAGGTGTGAGGAAAGCCTGGTGGATATGCAGTTCGAAAAGATTCTCACTTGGATGCAGCAGAGAAACGTCCACTCCATTCTCATCCTCATGGGCTGGCATTGTTTCCAGACATAAGGATAGCCACTGGGTGCCATAAGCAATGTCTTTGAGTTGTTCTAGAGGTGAAAGAAACTGCCTATGCATTAAAGAGTGGGAAGTGCTTCTTTAGGTTAGAGGACAGACAGAGGAGAATAGAGACATGGAGGGAGTCCAAGGTGAGATTACACAGCCCAAAAAGAAGAGCAACCAAATGACAGCCAGAAGATTTGAACTCACATGGCCAAATAACCCAATGCCTGCTTCAGACAGGAGGAAATGAAAGGTGACTGGCAAGCAAACACCAAACCCAGGGAACACTCTCACCCCACAGACGACACTGGACTGGCTTCGAGCAAGATCCTATGACAGGGGTTCTCAACCTGTGGATCACAACCCCAGCGGGGGTTGAATGACCAAAACAGAGGGGTTGCCCAAAGCCATCACAAAATGTTATTTATTTGGAATTGTTGTTATATTTAAACACATGCTATGCCATGGTGAAATGTTATTTATTGGAATTAGTAATAAATATTTTTCAACATATAATTAAATAGTGTTTTTATGATTAATCACTATGTATAAATTATGTTTGATTTGCAGCAATGAGAATACATAATGCATATCAGGTATTTACATTCTGAATCATTTTTTAAAATTTATTTTTTTTTCTTGTTTCAGAACTTTTGTTTGTTTATTTATTTTTATGGCCGGCTCAGCCTGCCCTGAGGGCAGGTCTGGCACAGCATGTGGTGCCAGGGATCGAACCGCGGTCCCTGCAGCCGCCTAAGCTTTTCTAAGCAGGCACTTTAGACCACTGAACCATCCTGCTGGGCCCTACATTCTGAATCATAACTGTAGCAAAATTACAGTTT
>PVJA010037423.1:0-20406 GCA_004027025.1 Myocastor coypus | reverse complement strand
TTCCTTTTCTTCTCACTTTGTAGCTAACGCTGGTGTCAAACTTCACAGGGGTCCTCCTGCCTCTGCCTCCTAAGTGCTTGGATTACAGAAGTGAGCTACCATTACCAGCCTCACAACCCTAGTGGCTACATAGTCTAGGATAACAGCTCCTTAAGGTCCGGCAAGTGGGCACATGACCCCCCACTTTTGTCGTTTGATCACTTGAAGCTTATTGATATTTACATACAATCCTGCCCCTCCCCATTCCCCATGTGGTTGAGATGTTCGTGTTGACTGTGACTGAGCTCCAGGGATGCACCTCAATGCTTATATTTGAATGGACAGAAGTGCCTGGTCTTAGCACTTGCCTGTGGCTATGAATCCAGTCTGCAACAAACACAAGTTGGAGTGGAGAACTGACAGATCCTGGAGCTACGTTTACTCCTTTTGAACCCCAGCACCAAAACTTAGTTGCTCTATGAGTCTAGGAAAACAACATAACCACTTTGTGCTGTTTACTGAGCTGTAAAATGGGCAGAATAGCGTCAGTACATGAAATCACATGAAAACACCTAGAACTAGCACACAAGTGTGCTTCATGTAATATGCTTACAGGCTGTGTTACTTTGTGACATACTGTCTTACATGTATCAGTGGCTGTTCCTTTTGAGGAGGCACAGTCTGAAGACTTACCAAAGTCAAAGCAGACAGATGTTTCAAAGTCAAGCAGTAAATCTTTTCCTGGCCCAGAAAGGATCTACAGTGAAACTAGCTTGGATGTCAGAATGCCTTTTCCCCTATCAAATACAGATGGAGATTGATACCCATTTTAGCTACTATATTTTTTGTTCCAACTTTTATCCTTAAAAAATCCCCTTTTGTGTCCAGTTGCCTATAAAATAGTTTATGGCTGGGTGAGATGGCACATGCCTCTTATCTCAGCACTCAGGAGGCTGAGGCAGGAGGACTGCCACAATTTCGAGGCCAGTCTGGGCTACATAGTCAGTTTGAGGACACCTTGTCTCAAAAAAACGAATCCAAAGCATTTTGTGAAATCCCACAGATAGAATTACATAACAATAGACAGAAACCAGTTACTTAATTGCAGTCACGTTTATTTGCAGTTGTTATACACACTTTCTAGGTAATCAAACTTTTCTGGTACATTTTTTGAGAGGGGTTCACAATGAAACTGTCACCGTTTTTACT
The DNA here is from genome assembly GCA_004027025.1 of Myocastor coypus. Classification (NCBI taxonomy): domain Eukaryota; kingdom Metazoa; phylum Chordata; class Mammalia; order Rodentia; family Myocastoridae; genus Myocastor; species Myocastor coypus. Next base: position 19,218 of record PVJA010037423.1, on the reverse strand, counting down.
AAAAATAAATACAAGACTTAAAGTGTTGCACAGCTCTAAAATATACAAAGGCTTGGATTGAATGTAAACGTTGAAAACATCTTACAAAAGAAACCATCTTTGCAACAATTTAAAAAGTTCATATTTACAAATATTACAAAAATACAAAATGGATGCAAGTCCATAAACCATTGTCTCTTCGGCCAGCATAAACTGGTTGTATTACCAAAATAGTTACACTGTAACCCTCTTCAAAGTTTTAAATCTTTGTCTAGTTCTCTAAGTGCCGCCACTGCAGCAAATGTACTTACTCACTGACCTTTGGCAAGAGCAAACTGCATGTTTTGTTTGCTATGACTAGTCTATGTCCTCTACTTGGCGAAAACCAAAAGAACAAAAATCAAAGCAAATTAAAAAAAAAAAAAAAGGAAACACTTTTCCCTCACACAACATAATGTTATATAAACATAAAAGAAAAAAAAACAGCATCAGTGCAAACAACAGAAGAAAAGTTTGGATTGGTGTTCTTCACAGTACCTAATGTGTGTACTCTGCTTCAAGCCAGCAGTGATATTAAAGACAGCCTTAAATTTTGGTCTTGTTATACAATAAAGCCATATAGAATATTCCAGATTATTAAGGAATTGCTTGCTTTTTTTTTCTCAAGATTGTTACTCAATACTATTCCACAGTGAATTTAAATCCATCTTTACTTGTTTATTTTTAAATCTATGAAATATAAAATAGAGAAACTCTGCTATAGATTTTTAGAGTAAACAAAATAGGTAAAATTATATTTAAGGGTTAATTCTATGATTACTTATAGAAGGTATCTTATTGCCTTGTAATTCAAGTCAATATGTATTTTAAAATATATATGGTAACATTACTTAAATTGATGTCAATAATAAAAGGTGACATTTTTATTAAAGCCAATTCTTGTATTTTCTAGTCAATATTTAGAATGACTTTTAAAGCCCACATACCTTTCTCCATGTTTAAAAAACCCCCTAACTACACAAAAGCCATACTGCAAACGAACTGCTTTTATGAAAATTACAAAAGATCACCTATGTGACTGGAAATGATGGTTTATTTTCACATTTGCCTAAAAAGTTTATTTTTAAACTTTTGCCACTTGTATTTTTCAAAGCATGAGACAGATTTATTTATGTTCCCATGTGGTGCCATCCATGCTGGTTTTCTTGATTGATGTGTTCCAATGAAAAATGATAGTCTTTTTTAACCCCAAAAGATTTTTCATCTAATAAAAAGTATAACACTTTGTAAATGTTCAGACCCTTTACCAGTTAGCTTATCTATCCCCAACACACACACATGTTCACGTGCGTGCATGCACACACACACACACACACACACACACACACACACACACACACTTTCTCTGTCCCCCATCTTAATCTCCTCCTCTACCCCTCCACCCCCAGCACCCATTTTACATACAATGACAAGAAATTAAGTAACACAACTTGGTAGTAAAAACAAATCGTAGAAGAAGTTAGACATTTTTTTTTCTTTCCAAACAAACAAAACACCAACAGCAATCAGATTCTCTATTTCTTAATGTGTAACATCTTAGAAAGCATTTCTACTGAAAGACAGGATCTTAGTATATGTGCTGCCGAAGTGAGCACAAGACAGGATGTTCTTAGACTAGGCTTTCTCGTTCATTTTGCACAAGTAAACCCCAAACTGCAAACCCTCCTTCATACATCCTACTTTCCCAAATACCACTTGCATAGGCTTCAAGCCAGCTGCTGATCGATTTTGTAGTAACCCTGGTGTGTTCTACCACCCTAATTACATTCTAGTCTTTTATAGGTTATATCCCTTCTGAGTTCTCCCTACTTTTCTACCTCTCCCATTCAAAACTTATTCTAAGTACACAGCTGCTTACGTTTCTGACATATGATTCCAAACATTAGTATCAGTTCATGTTAAAATCAGATGTGTAAAAACCACTTGCAGATTTCAACTTGCAACTATATATTTTTTAAGTTTTAAGACAAGAAAATTCAAGTAATTTCAAGTAATTCAGCTTGTTTCCCTGCCTTCATTTTATCAGAGCATTTGCCCTGACATTTCCTTGCCCACCCACCACCCCCCTCTTTGCCATCAAGCAGATATAATAAAACCAGACAAAAACTCAGTTGTATGTAGCATTGTGAACCAGAGCTGTTCCCCATTCCCAGTTTAATGGTGAATATAAATAATGCATATACACATACCTATTTCCCAACTACATTGTTCACAGTGTCATTTCTGTTAGTTTTTAGGTAGCATGAATCTCATCAGCACAGAGAGAAAGCTTCACTGAAATACTTACTGATAAATCGATAGCTCTGTGGCATGCTTAGGTTTTATTTTTGTTAGTTTAAGAACCTGGAGCTAATTGCTAACCTGTTTTCAGGAGTTTAAAGAGTATAGTCATTAGATTATGACTGTTTACATACCCAGTAGCCTAATATAAAACATAACCTAAAATTAACTACTGGTTTCCCTACTCATTCTCTTTAAAGCAATTCACTGAAAAAAAATCAAAATCTAAAGGACACTGTCAAATGCTATTTTTTCAGGGCTTGTGTTGAGAATGATGATTTCTCTTGATTAAAAACAAATCAAAAGCATGCTTTTCATTCTGTTCAAATTATCACACTGGTAAATCACAGCCATGAATTGCTATTACTTTTTGTTTATTCTGTAATTTGTCGCAAAAATAATTAGGTTTATTTTATTATTTTAAAGTTAATCACATTGCAGTATGTAACCTCAAGATTTTCTTTATCTCAGCAGTTTTAAATTCGTATTTGAGGTTTTCCACTTAGAAATATTGGTGGACATTTAAATACGGTATTTCATATGAAAATGGTATTCACAGAATACAACTATTACACTTCAATTTGTGTTCTATAAATAGTTGGTGTGCAGTAGATAATTGGCCACATGTCCACTCATCATTGATAAATCTATTTACACATTTTTATCAAAAATATGGTATTTACATATGTGTAGTTCTTTCCTCTAAATTTTGCTTTAGTTCACTTTAATGTAAAAAAATACCAAACCTCCAGAGTAATTAGTTTTCTTAAATAATCATGACAGTGAGGGCTTTATTTTCTGAATAGGCAGCTCTGGGAAAACCTTGTCTAGGTTTCACAAAAATTACATATTTATGTATCCCCTGTTGTCATGGGGAATGAGATTGGGTAAGTCAAACTAAGGTTAAGAAAAACGTGGGAGATGGTACAGCTACTTAAAACATGGAAACTAATCAAGAATGACTAAACCACCTCAATTTCCCCAGCATATATTTAAAAATCATTGCTAGGCAGTGATGCTCCCCCATCCTGTTGTGACTTCTCTTGGGTTCCCTGTGGCATCCCTACATCCTCTCCTAACTAAGGGTTTGGGTGTTTGGCGGCATCCTGGCACAGGCAGCCTATGTGGAGCTCTGGGAAGAGCGGTCGTCATGTGGGCTTCCGTCTGAGTTTTCCGTCTCCCCCTCGGATATAGCCTGCATGGGTGTGTTGTACAGCCGGCACCGGACGCTGTAGCGGCTGCTACTGGCCGCAGGGGGCGCCCGCGAACGTCCAACCCTCACTGATGCTGAAGTGGCAAAGTTCTTTGAGGAAAACCCTTCTGAATTGACTCGTGGGGAGCACGGAGAGAGTGGGGACAATGCCTCTCCCCCAGGGGATCCCTGATGAGTATCATCAGGGCTTTGCGGGGACTCCCCAGTGAACTCCCCAGGAGGTTTGGGCAGGATGGGACTCTTGAGGATCTCAGTGGCAGACATACGGTAACTGGAATCAGAGCGGCTGCCTTTCTTGAGGAGTAGCAGCTTAAACTCTTCGTTAGAAGTGTTGGACTTTTTGGCATTCCGGTAGATGAGCCCAGGAGACCTCTGGCTGTTTGCAGTTGTCACGTTGCTGCTGGATGAAGCCACAGAACTCGAGTTGCTGCTACCACTGCCAAGGGGAGCTCTAGATTTGCTTCGAACAGACATATCCCCAGAATCTTTTCTTCCAAGTACTTTTCTCTTGGATCTGTTTAAGGAAAGGAAAAATGGGGCAAAAATCTGAGTCCATGTATATTTTTAAAGTGGCCTCATGCATCTATTTAGGGAGCATTTTGAGTTGGTCTTGTGTGATAGGACACTATGCATAGACATGAAGAGTAAGTATACCCTTTGCCCTTGTGGCGCTCATAATCTGAGGGTGATTCTCTGACAACCAATAGGCATGAGTTAGGCTCTAGATTTGACCTTTTAAGATAATAACTAATATAACGGCTGTGAGTTCTGGAAGAGAACTTATCGAGGTATTTTGTAACAGTTTAAGAAAATATTGCTGACTTCCAGTTACAGTGGGGTGAAAGGCTGTGTTTTTTTCTTATAAAAGCTGTCTTTGATATGCAAATGAAATGCTCTGATGTCCAGAATTGGGTTTCAGATAATATCAAACAAAGCAAAGTACCATAGTTGGAGGGGTGGATGAGACAGGATTGGCATTGGTTTGATAGCTGATGCACCTGGGTAATGGATATACCAATAATAACATACTGGACTATTTGGCCTAATTATTAAATCTCCTTCATATAATAATTTAAGTTTTTAAAACAAACCCATCTTTGGCTGCAGATACCATTTCCCATAGCTGTCTAAGGACTATCAATAGCATAGGTAGCAGTAAACTAACTCTCTGTGAGGAATTAAAAATCTAGAAAATCTTTGGAGCTCTTAAACTTTGTATATTGTCAGTTCTCAACAAACTGACTCTCACCATTGTGACGTAAATAAGTAAATATATCCTACACAAATGCAAGAATAAATTTACCAAACTAAATCTATGAAATATAAACACTCATTTTCACATTACTGATTCTTCTCTCTCTCTCTCTCTCTCTCTCTCTCTCTCTCTCTCTCTCTCTCTCTACTTCCTTTCTTCTCTCTCTCTCTACTTCCTTTCTTTCCTTGTTACTGGGAACCCAACACAGGGCTGTTGTAATGAGCTACATCTCCAGCCCCCACTCCTTTTTTTATTTTGAGACAGTCTTCCTAAGTTAATCAGGCTGGGCTAGAAATTATGATCTTCCTACCTTAATGTTTCAGAGTTCTACAGTTAGAAGCATATGGCACCACATTCATCTTACTGATTCTCTTTTGAGAAGAAAGCAAGTATAAATTCAATGAATCTTCAGTGTAATTCAGTTTATTGATGAATACTGGCAACATGCTCTTCAATCAACTTAAAACTCTGTAGGCAAATTGGGTATGGTGGTACATGCCCGTAATTCCAACACTTTGGGAGGCTAATGCAGGAGGGTTGCAAGTTTACATCTCATTGAGCAATTTAGTGAGATACTATCTCAAAAAAATGTATGGCGGGGGACACAGTTCAGTGTGAAGGAGCTGACTTTAATCCTCAGTACTTCAAACAACAACAAACATACGCAAACAATAATATAAAAGAATGTCAGCTTTGCAATTGGAGGTAAGCCTATGACATCTTGCATATATCTGGCCCTCCAAAAGGGTAGATTATTTAATCTAACATTTACTTTTAACATCTATCATACTCTAGGCATGAAAATGTTATTTTGTTGTTAAAGCCAAATATATAAGCAATACACATTCCCATTTACAGTAAGAGAATGGGTTCGGCAGTTTTAACTTATTCATGTGTAAAAGGTAGCAGAGTTGGGACTCAAATTTCAGTCTTCCTGTTTCCGCTACTAGTATTCCAGATACAGGCATGCTTCTTTGGAGAGTGAGTACCTGGTTCTTTTACTTACGTACCAGATTAGAAATTCATCTTCGGGCTCAAAATAAAGTATAGAATTGGGGGGAAATAATTATAATTTAGACTATAGAGATTGCAGTGGAGAAAAATAAACTAACAATTCCTCTCCTGTAAGTGGAGAATTGTATGCCTGCTAAGGTCGATTCAGAAAGTGTTTCAGATTGGATTCTGTAAAAAAGTTTTTGAAGAGCAATGGCCTTCAGGAGAAAATTGCAACTGAAAATAAAAGTGTCCTTTAAAAGTGAAGTATAATCTCAGGGAGAAAAAAGATTATAAGTTGCCTGTAAGGAATTTGCCTTGAAAATGATAAAATGGAAAAGATAATCGCCAAGTTTTGTCTCTTGGGAGTTCAATGTAGGTCAGTGTAGTCACTGGTACATTGTGTCAATTTGATTCCACTTCTCTGGAGGAGCTCTGGTGTTCTCAGTAAGAGCAGAAGCAAGGGAGAGAGACTTGCTAGAAGCCTCAGCTGCTGCTCCTCCCTTTGCTCTTTTCGGGCTTCTACCACCAGGAAGGACTGCCCTCTGCCATGTGCCACTCTGTCCTCGAGTCATCCAAGTATGGAATGAAACCTTCATGAACTGTGAGCTAATTAAACCTTCCCTTCCTTCATTGTGGGTGTTAGGTATTTTGTCCCAACAGCAAGTGAAAAGGCAGTCAGTATAAGAAGGCAGTTGTCCATGTAAAAAGAGTAGGTATATATAGCTGGCTAGTTTCACTGGATATGAGCTTACTTTTCAAGAATTAACTCCTACTCCAGTGGTGGTAAATCTATGGTACCCATGCCACAGTGGGCTGTTTGTTATCACTGAAAGTTCAAAAATGTTCATCATCAGTATCTAACTCAGTTCTTTGGTGACTAGCTGAAATGAATTTCTGAATCTTGCAAATAATGGTCACTGATCACAACGGCACAGTGGGCAAAATTAGAAAGCACACATGGGTAGCATGGCACGATCCTGTCTGGGGAAAGCAACACAGAGGGTTCTCCTACTCATGGGCTATTGGTGTTAATTTTCGACATGAAAGTAGCACTAGTAAAGAAATTTAGGTTTGAAAATGTCAGAAAAAGGAACAATTATTAGGAGGTTTTTTTTTAAAGCTATAAAATGGCTTCTTTCACACTTGGGGTCTAATTGTTTTGTTGGATAAACTTATGTTTGTCTTTACAGGTGTATGATTATACCCTTGAGCATATTTTTTAAGTTCAAGAAATTATTTAAAAGTTGAAAGAGCCAGCCAGATAGCTCAGCAGACTAAAGTGCCTGCTTGGTCAGAGTACAGGGGCCAGGGTTCAATACCCAGAGTACTGTGCCAGCCCCACCCCTGGGAGGTTAAATGGCAACTGAGGCTGGGTATGGTGGCGCATGCCAGTAATCCCAGCGCTTGGGAGGCTGAAAACAGGAGAATCACTACAAGTTCGATCTATGTAGTGAGACCCTGCAGACTTTGTACTAAAAAACAAACAAACAAAAATAAAAACAAACAAACAAACAAAAAAGCATGTGAAGAACTGCTGGTGTAGTTCAGTGGGAGATCACTTGCTTCGCACACGTGCGGATCTGAGTTAGATATTCAACACCAAAAAAATAAATAAAAGGAAAAAAGAAAGAAACAAAGGAAAAAAGGGAAGGAAAGAGAAAGAAAAGAAGGGAGGGAGGGAGGGAGGTAAATATGTATTAAAGTCAGAGATTACAGTAGAATTCGAGCTTTCATTGTAAGTCATGGAAGTACAAATTATTTTCTTTTTTTAAGAATTTTTTATTTTATTTATTTATTTATTTATTATTTATTTATTTTGTCTTTTTTGAAACAGGGTGTTGCTATGCAGGTCAGGCTGGCCTTGAGCTCACTTTGGTAGCCCAGGCTGGTCTCGAACTCACACTGATCCTCCTGCCTCAGCCTCCCTAGCTCTGGGATTACAGGCATGCGCCACCACGCCCGGCTTTATTTATCATTTTTTATTCTTGTTTCAGAACCGTTGTTTGTTTATTCACTCATTTTTATGGCCGGCTCAGCTGGCCCCGAGGGCAGGGCTGGCACAGCATATGGAGCCGGGGATTGAACCACGGTCCATGAAGCCACCCAAGCTTCCTCAAGCAGGCGCTATGGACCACTGAGCCATCCCACCCGGCCCCAGTACAAATTATTTTCACATACAAACTTGTTATATAAATATCTTTCGTGGTTAAAAAAAAATCCAACATCTTCCCCTCAGAAATTGTTACGAGTCTCTCATTTGATTTCTAACTACATATAAAAGCCCATATTGCCCAACTTTCATATATATTTTCCAGTCTGATTTGGAAAAGTAATTCTTCCTTGCCTGTTTTTGGTTTTGCTGAAGGTGCTCCAAGTACAAAAGACAGTCCCATATTTTCATGTGGTAAGAAGCAAAATGTTTTCTGTGTTTTTATTTTGGCCAACTCAATAACATTGCCTCACCTATGAATGACGGCAAATAAATCCTCAGTTGTTCTAGGTTTGTTTGGAGACACGAACACACCCTCTGTTTCAGCTTGAGAGTCTTCGCTAAGTGGTGAAATGATTGAGTCGTCACTTGGTGATAATTCTTAAAATAAGAATAGAAGCATCTTTGAGAGAAAGTTATACAGCACACTACTATATTTCACTAATGTAATGATGAAACACATAGGATTTACTTATTGCCATTTTTTTCTTCTTTTTTTTTTTGAGACAGAGTCTCACTATGTAGTGCAGACTGTCCTTGAATTTACTATATAGCCCAGCCTGCCCTTGAGCTTGAACTCAGTATATAAACCACGCTAGCCTCAAACTTGCACCAACTCTCCTGCCACTGCCTCTCTGAGTGCTGGGATTACAGGTCAGGCACGGACTACTGCACTAGGTTACTTACTGATAATTTTAAAAGCAGAAGTATCTGTCAAAGCAAGCCGAGTCCCTCAATGACAAAAGCTTTCTTTTCTTATCTCGGTTATTAAGATAAATGAAAAGAAATAGTGGAGAGAAAACCAACACTCAGATTGTACAGTATTATGAGGAATGTAAAAAAAAAAAAAAGAGAGAGAATCTGCAGGAAATGCCCAAAGACACATTTCTATATGACAAAGGTAGCAGTGACTGACCTTTCAGAGAAGCCTCATCCACACTTCCTTGGGTCTCCTCTGTCCTGCCATTATCAGAGGCACTTTTGGGTGAAATACCTGAAGCATTATTTTCCTGCTCAGAAGATTTGTCAGGGAGTGAATTTGTAGTTGATATCTCTGATTCATAGCGAATACTCCCAGGCACTTTGTCATGGTGGCGGCTCATAACAAGCTGATGTTTAAGTTGATTGCTTATGTCCATTGCTATAGCTGGTGAATTGGACTGAGATGTGATTCCATCCACAGGTTCGGATTGTGAAACTTCCTCTTGATCTACTGAGGATGCCTTCTGTACTTGATCTGGGGCTCCGTTTGGACCAGCTCCATACTTCATTATTTTACCATCCAAATCATTTGAGTATGAAGCAGATACCCTCTGAAATCCTTCTGTGAAAACCCCACGGGTTTTACTTGGCATATTTTCTGGTAAAGGCTCACTCTCCATCTGTATTTGGTCTTTTAGGACATTTAAATCTAAAAGATTGCTACCAGCTAAGGTTCCCATTTCTGGATTGCACTGATTTTTCACATCCAAAGTCAGGGTCTTTTCCAAACGTGGTTTCTCTTGTCCTGCCTCAACAGCAGAGGATTCTATGAAGGACAGTATAGGGTCTTCAGCAGAGAACTGGTGTGATATTGATTTCTTTGCTGTAGGTGGCCTTATCTTGCCAGGAGATAAGGCAGCCATTGTGAGAGCACTTTCCTCTAAGTAGGGCAGATCTGTGCCATTGCCCTCTTTTTGCTTAGCTTCTTCAGCTTTGCCAATGGACCTTAGGTTAACTGATTTTAACACTGTTGGAGTAATCGCAAGAGATGGTGGAGGATTTGACCTCAGTGTTTCTCCTACTGCGTTTTGCTTATTGTGAGTAAAAACATGCAGTGGATGACGGTGATGAAGTGGTTTATTCAAGACATTATGAAGAGCACTTAGGTCAAGGTGGGTAGGAGGTATAATAGGAAGTTCAAGATCTTTACTCAGTGATAGGGTTCCATCTTTTAAACAAGGTTGTTGTAGAGAAGATTTTCTTTCTGGAACTTTAGGTTTTCTTTTGCTACCTCCAGGAGACAAGGGACCTGAAAAGAAAGCTGTAGGAAAAGAGGATGTTGGTGTTTCAGACTGACTTGAGTAGCCACTTGATGGGGATGCCAAGCCAGCTAGCTTCTCTGGTGAAGCCAGTTTAAACTCATTGTCAACAGATGGAAGAGATGGAGTGGTGGCCCTTGATTCTGACTGTGATGTTTGGGATTCAGAGCTCTCTGGAGATTTAATGCATTCAATAACAGTGGTACCTGTAGCAGTGCTTGAATTAGATAGGGATCTATATGGATCATTTGTTTTCAAGTCATTTAGAAGCCAGAGGTCTGCATAGTGAGTTGATTCAGCACCTTCATCTTTGAATGGTGGAACATCTGAAGTGTCTAACTGAGATTCTTTAATACCATGTTCACTCTGGTTCATCCAAGATGATTCCTGCTTGGGGGAGATAGTCACATTCTCCACTCGAGAAGGCGTGTTGGAGAAATCAAGAGGCAGCTTCATTTCCCTGGAACTGTGAGGCAGGTGTTGGCCACTGCTTGTCTTTGGTTCTTTCATCTCAGGAACATCTGCATTTCCATCGGACTTCCTCAAAGATGAGCTACGTTTAGGTGGAGCTGGCTTTACCTTTGGTTTCCTGAAAGAAATGCTTGGTCTTCCTGGCCTCCTATGGTCTAAGTAGTCCTGCCATGTACAATCTGGAAGACCAGGAGGAACCCCAACACCTTGGCCACTCTCTTGGCCCAGGGCTGCATAGTGACAGACATAGCTCTTGTTACCTTTGAGACCACAGTCAAAGTGCATGGAGGTATAGTATCCTTCTGTGTCCACTGAAAAGTGAGAGCTAGTATCGGCCTTGTCTGATGGTGATTTTTCCAGAAAACTATCATAAGTGGCCATGCTTGTGAAGCTTGCACAGCCCAGGCTATCTGCCTTGGGACGCTCAGGACTAAAATCTTGGTGACATGAGGCATCATGATGGTGGTGTAGGTAATTCCACTCACTGTCACTTGTGTTGTTGTTACTGGGGTCATCCAGCAGATCTGCAACAGTGGAGGTAAAGGAGTTTGTCCGGTGGCCTCTAACTTTATCCAGGTGGTCATTGTACTGCTCTGTCACAAAGACACTGGCATCCTCATTAGCATGAGGGGCCGTGTTTAGTGACAACTCTGAATCACAGTGTGAAGAACCAGTGAGAGGAGGAGAAGCTGCAGGAGGGATTGTTTCTGAGGTCTGTGAGGGGCATGTGGAGCTGCTGCCACTCCAGTTACCACTGGATGACTGGTGGTCATCTTTCTGGTCTATGTGGCCACTGAGGAGTACACTGGCTGTAGAGATGCAGTGGATGGGGCTCCCAAAGGTGTCTGAGTTGGAGGAGATGTCACAGCTGCCAGAATCAGCAGCCATCCGGGACAGACGTGATCGCCCTCTCTCATTCAGCTTGTGCTGGGGGCTATGAAGATGTTGAGAACAGGGCAGGCCCAAAACAGGCTGGTGTTCCTGGGCACTCGGGCTGCTTGGTGTCTCACTGCAGTCATTAGGGACTCTTTCATGGTCGCCCATGAAACGTTCCCCCTCTTCATATGTTGAGGATTTAGCACCAACTTTAGGCTCAGCATCTCCACCTCTGTTACCTTCCCGAGGAAGGCTCCGAGATCTTGTGCGACTGCTCACTGTAGGAGTAAACATGGTGTCACCTTTGTCTGCTAGTGCGGAAATGTTGCCGGCGGAATGAGACAGGGAAGCTGCAATGCTCTGACCCCTTTGCGCTCTGATTCTCCTTCTGGATGGGGCAGCAATCAGAATATCCTCCGTTTGGCACTCAGAGTCCCTGGTTCCGGACCTTCTATTGACAGTGTTGGAGGGGTCTGGGTTTGTGTGCACAATCACATTCCTTTCTCTGGCCACTGGTGATTCATCAGAATCTAGGGCACATGCAAAGCACAGTGAGATATTTCATACAGCAACAGTGTAATAGCCATTTTAAGAGATGTCCACAAATATGTGTAGGCATGTTAAGAGTTTTTTCTTAGAGAAGACAATATATAAAATTAGGAGAAAATAAGCATGCTTTCTATTTCTGTGGTTCTCTCTCCTCTTAGTCCCTACGTATGTGTATTTATGTATACACATAGCTATATATGTATGTAGATATACCAAGAGAAGTTGTGCTTACATATCTTTCATAAATTATTTCTTTTCATTGTTATGTTCATTTGCTTTCAAAAGTGATTACTTTTTTAAAACTGGAGTACATTTTCTCTTCTTGTCCACTATGTTTCATTTATATTTTATAATAGAAACAAAATGAAATAAAACCATAGACTTCCTTACAAGAAATATAAACTGCATTTATAAGAAGGCTACCATTATAATATTTTTTAAGAATGCAGGAAGGAATATTGTAAACATATTGAGCTGGAAAAATATAAAAAGTCACCAAGGGCATATTTTCAATATTCAATATTGAGCTTTGCCTGAAATTTATCTTTTAAAATAATTAGTGCTATCAAAGTCTATCTTTCTTCAAATGAAGTTAAAGTTTTACCAAAAAATTTTGCATTGACTCTTGTTACTTAAAAAGAACTCTATTCGATTTGCTGAATAGAAAACAAATATTCACCATTTCAAACATTCTACCAGTTCAAACATTTAATGTTTTGAAGGATGAAACCATTTTTAGACCAAATCATCAGCACTTTTGGATACCACACCTATTTCTTGTTGAACTCTTCGAGGGATACCGGAGATGGTTTTCCTCCTCCTTAGTTTGCGTCTTCGCTGTAGTACAGATTGTGAATGAACTAGAGAGCAGCGAATACTGGCCTCTCTGTCAAAACCAACTCCTGTAACCCACAAAACAGGTCTCGTTAGCCTTTAGAAATGGCAAACAAATTTTAATTTGTTTGGAACGCAGTGTTATTTATTGACTGGAAGTAAGGGATGAGTTTGAATTAAGCCTGTGAACAAATATAAGGGAGTCTTTATTGAGCTAGTATTTAAATTTTGCTGTAGTACATTAAACTTTACTCCTAAATGCAGTGCTGCACAGTAGCTTGGACTACCAAAAGTAACAAGCTAAAGAGGAAACCAAAAGAAAGAGAAAAGAAACTCAAAAAGTCACTTTCACACAGAAATGGCTACTTCCAGATGTAGAACTTTTAGGCACTTCTGTTTATTAATACTCTTGCACAGTAGGTCAGCAGCCAAGATGGTAACCTGAATTAGTGCAACTAACATATCCTGACCCATTTCTTTATTAAAAGCATCTTTGTGAGTTTTTTCCTTCTCTCCCTCCTATGGCTTTCCCCTTAAGTATGTGCATGAATGCGTGCGTGCGTGCACACACACACACACACACACACACACACACACACACACACACACACACGCTGCTGTGAGCAAACACAACAGCCTAAGAATTTGTGGTCTTAGATCATCATGTAACTTTTCCTACTTTCTTGAACTGACTAAATTGGATCTGCTTTGGTTTGGCACCACCTGTCCCACCAGTGTGAAATAAAGACACTGGTGAGTGCCCAGATCTATATGTGAATGGATTCACCTTCTGTGCCAGTTCTAAAACTGGAATTCTCACAATTACATAATATATTTGTTTTCATAAGCATAAGTGGCCAACCGTGCTGCTCATTAGTTTCACTGTCTGTATATAATCACATTAATACTACATGCAGTCCTATCAAAACTAGAGAGACAAGGAAGGTGAAAAACTTAAACCCTATTAGGTACTGTCATGTCTCATGTTTTTCAGAGTAAGCTATGTCTTCAGAAGCTGTAAGACTATGTTTTGATATGTGACCATCTTATTATTTAATTGCTAAGCATAAGGCTGAATGGCATGTACAATTGTAGTTCAGCTATATAATGAAGCAGCTGAATTCTGCTTAGTGTCACAGGGCCAACAGTTTCTGGAATTCACATTGAAAAATCTGTATTGCATGAATAATTGCAATATTATTATGGAATTCATACTAGTAGGATTCTCCTTTTTTACTTCCAACTAAGAATTGAAGTTTTTCATTCTAATCTTAATGATTATAGTATAGTATATATAGTATAGAGACACAGATACTTTGTTATATGGACATTAACAATATTGCCATATTAAAGCTCTTAAAATCAATATCTAATCTAGGCTTCAGTCTAAGCATTTCTGAAATAAATAAAAAGGAAAGATATTCTTTTTTTCCTCATCACAAGATGATGGCCTGGTTGACTGACCAGACTTGCACCCAGGTAGGAACTCTCTGCCAGCATGCACCCGCCGCCCTGACAGCCATCAGAACATTGTCCCCACCCACCCATGCTGACCAACCAAGCCTGTACTCAGCTACAGCAGGAAGAAGCTGAGCACAGCATCCACACCCAGCCAGGCACATATGGATGGGGACAAAATTGGTGGATACAGACCCAATTTTGATAGGCACTAATGTTATAATTTCACCAAAGTGCAGAGGTCATACAAAATGACCAAGAAGGAGAAAGAAGCAGTCTTAGGGCCTCAGTCCCCCCAGAACAAATACAGGAGACACTACCATGGAAGAAAACAGGAATCATGCAGCTGAAATCTCTGAATTGGTAGCCCCTGAGGTAGACAGACAAGTGCAGAAATGTATAGAGCAACTCAGGTCAGAGATAACATCTCAAGTAAAAAAAAAGAAATGCATGAACTAATAGAATCTAAAGTGGAAAAACAGCTACAGAAAAGGGTAGAGGAAATCAGACCAGAAACAACCTCTGAAGTAAAAAAAGACATCTCTAAATTAATAACACCTGAAGTAGGGGAACAACTACAGAAAGGTAGGGAGGAGATCAGAGCAGAAACAATCTCTGAAGTAGAGAATGGATAATTATAAGGAAAGACTTAAATGCTACTAAAGAAGACATTGAAAAAATTAGAGAATAGAAAAATAATGGAGTCCCTGAATGAACAATATAGGAAAGAAATAGATTTCAGGAAACAGTTTTACAGAGATATACAATAAAAAAATCTCAATCACAAGCTGGCAACACAGTGTGAATGAAAGTGAAGATAGAGTTTCAGATCTTGAAGACACAGTCACAGTTAGTGAAAAGGTAAGAAAGGATCTCTTAAAAACAACCAGGATACAAGAAAAAAAATGATTCAATATTGTCAAGATGATGCAAAAAATAACAACGTGAGATTGATAGGAATCAGTGAGAAACAAGGAGTCAACACAAATGATATAAAAAGAATATGGGCAGAAGCAATAGCAGAAAACTTCCCAAAATATGAGAAAACAATCGGACATGCAGGTAACTGAAGCATACAGAACTCCAAATAACAACCCTACTAAAAACAGACCCCAACGTATAATAGTCAAGATCCCAGAAATCCAGCAGAAGAATAGTATACTAAAAGCTGCTAGAGAAAAGAAACAGATCACATTTTAAGGAAAACCTATCAGAATAACAGCAGATTTCTCTTCACAAACCATGAAGTCAAGAAGAGCATGGAGCAGAGTGTTTCAAGTCCTCTAAGAAAAAAAAATTCCAGCCCAGACTGCTATACCCTGAAAAATTCTCTTTCAAGTATGAGGGAGAAGTGAAATACTTCCATGACAAGGAACAACTAAAGAATTTCATGACATCAAAGCCAAGCCTACACAGATTACTAAAACATATTTTAGAGAGGGACCAAAACGACCCAAACTACACAACTGAAAACAGAGAGAACCCATCAAATAGGGCAACCAATTAAGCACAGAAAAGTGGTAAACAGTAAGTAAAAGACATGTCAATTGTAAGTCAACACATTTCAATTATAAGCATCAAGGAAAATGGACTCAATTTGCCAATTAAAAGAAATAGACTGGCAGAGAGGATAAGGAAGCAAAATCCAACAATGTGCTGTATACAAGAAACACATTTAACTCAGAAATAAACTCGTAGGCTAAAAGTGAAAGGATGGAAAACAATGCTACATGCCCTAGCACCTTAAAAAAAAAAAGGCAGAGGTATCAATCTTGTTTGCAGGCAGTCTAAACTTCAAATCAAGAGTGATCAAGTGAAATAAAGGAGGCCACTACATACTGGTTAGGGGAAAAATTCAAGATGAAGAGGTAACACTCATAATATATATGCACCCAGCACAGGAGCAGCAAGTCATATAAGACAAATCTTAATGGACATGAAAAATCTACTATCCAATACCACAAGCTTAACAGGCAACCTTAACACCCTTTTATCCCAAAAAGATAGGTCAAGCAGGCAAAAAATTAGCAAAGAAGTCGCAGAACTGAACTAGAACTTGGAACAACTGGACTTGGTGAACATACACAGAGTGTTCCACACAACCACTTCTGAAGATACATTTTTTAGCTGTATATCACAATTTTTCCAAAATCGATCACATACTAGTGCATAGGTCATGCTTAAGTATAGGCAAGAAAACAGAAATTATCCCATGCACGTTATCTGACCACGGTGAAATGAAACTGGAAATAAATGAAAAAAGAAAACAGAAGAATCACAGCAATACATGGAAATTAAACAACACCCTTCTCAGCAAACATTGGGTTACAGGTGAAATTAAACAAGAAAATAAACAATATCTACAATTCAACGAAAATGCAAACACAACCTACTGAAATTTATGGGATGCAATGAAAGCAGTTCTTAGAGGGAAATTTATAACTATGAACTGACACATTAAAAGAAAAAGGAATGGGAAAAATAAATATTCTCATAGAGCACTTAAACTGACTACAAAATGAAGAGCAAACAAAACCAAAAGCCCAAAGACAGGAGGAAATTATAAAGATTATAGCAGAAATTAATTCAATTGAGACAAAGAAAACAGTACAAAGAATTAATCTATCAAAAAGCTGGTTCTTTGAAAAGTTAAATAAAATTGATAAACCCTAGCTAATCTCATCATAAAAGAGGAAAGAAAGGGCTCAAATTCAAGGAATAAGGAATGAAAAGAGTGAAATTACTACAGAACAAGCAGAAATTCAGAGGATCATTAATACTTACCTTGAGAATCTTTACTCAGAGAATTCAAGACGCAGATGAAATGGACAGATTCCTAGAAAGATACAATCTACCAGAACTGAATCAAGACGATATAAGAACTCTCAATAACCCAATAACAGTCAATGAAATGCAAAGTGTAATAAAAAGTATATGGACAAAGAAAAATAGAGGACCTGATGGATACAAAGCTGAATTCTACAAGAAATTTACAGAAGACATAATCTCACTCCTCAAACTGTTCAATGAAATTGAAAAGGAAACAGTCCTCCAAACATCATTCCTAGAGGCAAGTATTACACTGATACCAAAACCACAGAGAGATGCAACTAAAAAAGAAAATTACAGGCCAATTTCTCTGATGAAAATAGATGCAAAAGTCCTCAATAAAATCCTCACCAACAGAATACAGCAAACCATCAAGAAGATATACAACATGACCAGGTAGCATTCATACCAGGGATGCAAGGATGGTTCAATATATGCAAATCTATAAATGCAATACACTATATCAATAGAGCCAAAACAAAAAAATACACGATCATCTCAATTCATGCAGAAAAGGCTTTTGACAAAGTCCAATGATCATTCATGTTCAGAGTCCTACAAAAAATTGGAATAGAGGGCCTCTACTTCAATGTGATAAAACCCATCTGTGACAATCCAATAGTTAACATAATTCTAAATGGGGAAAAAATGACGTTTTTTACTCTCAGATCTGGTACAAGGCAAGGATGTCTTCTATCACCACTCCTATTAAATATAGTTTGGGAATCATTAGCTACAGCCATTAGACAAGAGAGAGAACTAAGAGGAATAAGAATAGACATAAAAGAATTTAAACCATCATTATTTGCAGATGACATGATAATCGACTTGGAAGACCCAAAAAACGCCACCAAGAAGCTACTAGAACTAATACACAAATTTAGTAGCTTAGCATGATACAGATAACAAACACACTGAGAGAAAAATTAGAAAAACAATACCTTTTTTAATCACACCAAAGAAAATGAAATACTTAGGAATTAACCTAACTAAAGAAGTAAAAGAGCTTTTCAATGAAAGCTACAGTACTCTGAAAAAAGAGATCCTAGAGGATTTCAGAAAAGGGAAAGATATTCCCTGCTCCTGCATAGCAAGAACCAACATTGTGAAGATTGACATGCTCCTTCAATTGTTATACAGATTTAATGAAATCTCTATTAAAATACTGTCAACATACCTCATAGACTTGGAGAAATCCTTCCTAAAATTTATTGGGAACAAAAAAAAAATACCTTGAATTGCAAAGACAATCCTGGGCAACAAAGACAAGGCAGGAGGCATTACAATTCCTCACTTAAAGTTATACTACAGAACTACAGTGATACAATTAGCATGATATTGGCAAAAAAATAAACCTCAGCATCATTGGAATAGATTAGAAGATGCAGAAGCAAACACAAACACAGTCAGCCACTGTATTTTCGACATAGGGACTAAATATATTTCCTGGAACAAAGATAGCCTCTAACAAATGGTGCTGGAAAACCTGGCTCTCCACATGTTGAAAAATAAAACTTGACCCAGGTCTATCACCATGTACTAAACTAAAGTCAAAATGGATTAAAGATCTAAATATTAAAAGACAAACATTAAATCTCCTCGAAGAAAAAGTGGGAGAAAATCTTGAAGACATCAGGGTAGGCAAAGAGTTCATGGAAAAAAACCAAAATGCACGTTGGACACTTGAAAGAAACAATTGGGACCTCCTGAAGCTAAGAAGTTTTTGCACCTCAAAAGAAATTACCAATAGAGTGAAAATACAATCCACAAATTTTGAAAAGATTTTAACTAATAAGTATTCAGACAAAAGTCTTCTATCTAGAATTTATAAAAAACTAAAAACGATTAGGGCCCCAAAATTCAAAGACCCAATCCAGAAATGGGCATCTGAGATCAACACACATTTCTCAGAGAAAGAAATTCAACAAGACTATAAATACATGAAGAAGTGTTCCACATCACTCGCCATTCATGAAATGCAAATTAAAACAACACTTAGATACCATCTCACTCCAGAAAGAATGGCTATCATAAAGAAATTAACCAAAAACAAATATTGGAGAGGCTGTGGGGGAAAAGGGACCCTTCTCTACTGCTGGTGCAAATTCAGACTTGTGCAACCATTATGGAGAGCAGTGTGGCGACTCCAAAAACTAGAACTGGATATTCCATTCAATCCATCTATCCC
>PVJA010037422.1:0-20406 GCA_004027025.1 Myocastor coypus | reverse complement strand
TGTGTGGGCATGACCCACCTCCCTATTAATGTTGCATAGAAAAAAGAAAGAAAGAAAGAAAAAAAACAGGAAAGAATATACTTCTCTTTGGACTAAAAGGAAGCAGATACATATACAATCAAAGGTTTTGCAATTGCAGTGTGCCACCAGTGAAGCTTGTGACGTTGGAGGCTATTGAATCTGAGCCTCCTAAAGCTCACCTCACCAATCTAGCTCTGCTTTCCATGCATTGTAATTATGAAGAATATTCCATTATACAAAAACATTGCATCTTTTTCAACAAATTCTAAGATGATGTGCATTATGGTTATTTGCATGATTTGACTATCACAAATTGTGCTGCTATGAACATAAGTGGAAAAACATCACTATGATATGATGTTTTCAGTTTTTCTGGGAAAACTCTAAGCAGCGGGATAGTTGCATTGAATGTGATTTTCATTCCTAATTGTTTGAGGAATCTCCACACTAATTTCCATAATGGATGCATCATTCTGCATTCCTACCAGAAGTGAGAAATGTTCCTTTTTCCCCACAGCCTCTGCAACATTTGTTGTTGGTTGATTTCTTTATGATAGCCATTATTTCTGCAGTGAGTGGTATCTAAGTGTTGTTTTGATTTGCATTGCTCGGGTGGCCAGCAATGAATGATCTCCTGAATCTCCATTGGATCTATAGTAATTTCACCCTTTTCATTTCTTATTGCTTGAATTTAAGTTTTTTCTTTTCTCTTTTTGATAAGCTTAGGTAGGGGCTTATGAATTTTATTTAATTTTTCAAAGAACCAGATTTTTGGTTCATTAATTCTTTCTATTATTTTATACATCTCAACTGAATTAATTTCTGCTCTAATCTTTATAATTTCCTCCTACACTTGGGTTTGGGTTTGGTTTGCTCTTCTTTTTCTAAATGATCGAGATGCAGCATTAAAGTATTTAGCTGTTCTCACTCGGTTTTCTTAATGTGTGAGTTCAGAGGTATAAATTTCCCTCTAAGAACTGCTTTCATTGCCTCCCATAAATTCTAATAATTAATGTTTGAATTTTCATTAAATTGTAGATATTAGTTAATTTCTTGTTGAATTTCATCAGTAACTTATTGGTTGCGGAGGAGGGTGCTATTGAATTTCCATGTGTTTCTGGGGTTCTTGTGGTTTTCTCTGTCACTTATTTCCAGTTTCATTGCACCATGGTCAGATAATAGACATGGGATAATTTCTGTTTACTTGCAAATATGTAAGCACGACCTTTGGACTACTATGTGGTCTGCTTTAGAAAGTGTCCCACGACCAGCTGAAAAAAAAATGTTTATTCAGAAGTGGCTGAGTCAAACCCTCTCTAAATGTCCACTAAGTCCATTTGTTCCAAGCACCGGCTCAGTTCTGTTATTTGTTAATTTTTGTCTGACCTATCTGAGATAAGGGAGTGTTAAGGTCTCCTATTAGGATGGTTGTATTGAATATTAGAGTTTTCATGTCCATTAAGATCTGTCTTATGTAGCTGGGTGCTCCCATGTTGTGTGCAAACATATTTATGAGTGTTGCCTCTTCCTCCTGAATTTTTCCCTCAACCAGTATGTAGTAGCCTTCTTTATCTCATTTGAATATTTTTTGTTTGATATTGGGACTATCTGAGAGTAGGTTTGCGACCCCTGATATTTTCTGAGGTGCTAGGGCATGTAGTCCCCTTTTCCATCCTTTGACTTTCAGCCTAGGAATTTCTCTATGAGTTAATGTGTTTCTTGTATACAGCATATTATTGGATATTCCTCTCTAATCCACTGTGCCAGTCTATTTCTTTTAATTGGTGAACTGAGACCATCTGTATTGATGGTTATAATTGATATGTATTGATTTATGTTTGCCATGTTATTTACCTGCTGTTCCTTATCCCTTTATTCTCTGTGCTTAATTGTTTGTCCTATTACTTCTGCCTATATTACTCTTATATCATTTGTATTAACTACTTCTTGGTTGGGGCCAAAGAAGGTGGGGGTTGATTTGGCTGGCTGTGGAACAGGTAGTTTCTCCTGTGTTGTTCAGTGGAGCAAGAGGCTGGGGAGGTTAGTTAGTCGGTTGGGCCACATGGAACAGGAAGTCTCTGCTGTGCAGTTCAGTGGAGCTGGAGGATGGGGAGGTTGGTCAGACGGTTGCTCTGTATGGAAGCTGACCACATTTCCATATTACATAAAACAGACCACTAGTGTTGGAACTCTATTTTTTATTGCTTAAGAAAAGTGATAATATTGATATTTTCTACTTGTATTTAACACTAAAGTTGAAAACTTCCGTTTATAGTTTATAAACAATCCTTCTTTACTACTGGTAGGAATGCAGACTGGTGCAACCATTATGAAAATCAGAGTGGAGACTTCTAAAAACACTAGGCAAAGAAATCCCATTCAATCCAGCTTTCTCCCTTCTGGGAATTTTATCAAAAGAATTGAAAACATCATATCATAGTATTACATGTGCATCTATGTTTATAGCAGCACAACTTGTGATAGCAAAATCTTGGAAACAAACAAAATGCCTGTCACCTGAGGAATGGAGGAAAAACATTTGTTGTTTTTATACAATGGAGTATTCCTCAGCTATAAAGAAAAATAATCTCAAAGCCTTCATAGGAAAGCAGATGCAACTTGAAGCTATATTCATAAGTGAAGTAAATCAGCCTCTAGTTGAATCGATTTACCTATAAAAGCTTAAGATTATCTTTTTTAAAGCTGTGTAATATAATCCACTGTATAAAAAGATCACAGCTTTTTATCCATTCTTTAGTTGATGAGCACTTGAGTTATTTCCAAGATTTACCTATCACAAATTATGCTGCTATAAATGTGAGTGCACATATATCACTGTGGTCTAATGTTTTCAGTTTTTCTGGAAACATACCTAGAAAGAGAACAGCTAGGTCGAATGGGACTTCCAATCCTAGGTTTTTGAGAAATCTCCACATTGATTTCCATAGTCGTTGTACTAGACTACATTCCCAGCAACAGTGAAGAAGGGTTCTATTTTCCCCACAATCCAGCACTTGTAGGTTGACTATTTGATGATAGCCATTCTTTCTGGGGAGAGATGGAATCTCAGTGTTGTTTTAATTTACATTTCTCAAACGACCAGTGATGTTTTACATTATTTCATATGTTTATCTGCTACTTATATTTCTCCATCCCCAAAGTGTATATTTATCTCAATTGCCCATTTTTGGATTGGGTCTTTCAATTGAGGTGGGGGTCTGATATCTTTCAATTATTTATATGTTCTTGACAGAAGTCCTTTGTCTGAGGGATAGTTGGTTATATTTTTTCCCACTCTGTTGGTTGTATTTTCACCTTGTGGAGTATTTCTTTTTATGTGTAAAAGCTTTTGTAATAAAATGATAACCCAGTTGTTGATTCATTGAAGTATTTCCTGTCACTCTGTGTTTTGTTCATGCAGTCTCTGCCTACCCCTATGTCCTCAAGCTCTCCACCTAATTGCACGTCTAGTAGACTGTTTTTTTAATATTTATTTATTTATTTATTTATTTATTTATTTATTTATTTATTGTCCTTTTGAGATGCAGTCTCACTTGCAGTTCAGATTGGCTTTGAGCTTTCTTTATAACCCAGGCTTGCCTGACACTGGTAACTATTATTCTGAGTCATTCTCTTTAGTTATTGGATTAAAGATCTACACCAACTCATCTGGCCTTCTGATTTGATATTTACATCTTTGGGGCTGCCTGAGTTGGGGAAGTGCTCAAAGGCATCTGCCCGATTGCTCTTCAATCAGGTCATATAGTTGCCAGCCTGATTAACTGCCTGTGTGCTTACCTCTTGCCATGGTGAGTACTGAGAGCTGTGAGTGCCACAGGCTGTTGTTTGAAATGGATGAGGAGGAGCAGGTCTGTGTGCTGCAGGGAATCTAGCTAACTAAGAATGTGGTCCACTGCATGAAGGATTTTAAGTCACCCACAGGAGGCCAGCGTCCAGCCCTTCTGCCTGCCACTCTGGACCAAGGCTGTACAGCTCTTCAACAAGAACCTAAACTGCTGAGATCTGAGACCAGTGGTGGCTGGCAACACTCAGGAGTGAAGGAAGATCTCAAGAGTCCAGGGAGCTGGAGAGCAGAGACAGAACTCAGGTGCCGACATAACACCTTCTGCCAGTAGCAGCTGGAGTGCATTGAAAGGAAGAGCACTGAGATTTATAAACTGTCCTCGCAGCAATTCCATGAGGCAGCTACAAAAGCATAAAACACAAACACTACAGGGTATAGTCCGTGTGCTCAGGGCTACAGGTCCAGATCCTTTGCTACTACCCTGACCATGTGCATGAGATGCCGCTGTGCTTGGACCTGGTCAAGGCCTATCAGCATTACATTTGTGCAAGTGGTGCCCACAAGGGCTGAAGATCAGCCACCACACCTTGTCCCAGCGCCAGCTTGTAGCTGTTATCAAAGGACAAAACATGGGACCACAGTTGTAGACCCAGAACACATCTGTCATAGACAAGGTGGTTAAGTGTGTTTTTTAGTTGCGTCTCAATTTTTTAACCAGTTCTGTTGATCCTCATGTCTGTTTCTTTTTTGCCACTACCATGCTGATTTTATCACAGTAGCTTTGTAGTATAATTTCAAACGAGTGATTGTGATGCCCTCTGACTTGCCATTGTTTTCCAGGATTTCCTTTGTTACCTTAGGTCATTTTCTGGTTCAAAATGAATGTTAGGAATGTTTTCTCTAGGTATGTGAGGCGTGCCAATGACATTAGGATTGGGATTTCATTAAATGTGTATAACAGTTTTGGGAGTATGGCTACTTTCTCAAAGTCAGTTCTTCCTATTCATGAGGAAAGGACAACTTTCCAATTTCTTTAGCCTCTTTTTTTTTCAGACAACTGTAATGTTTACTGTGTAGATCTTTTACTTCCTTTGACAGGTTGATTCCCAAGTACTTCATTCTTTTTTGGATCCTATTGTGAAGGATGTGATTTCCCTAATTTTTCTCTAGGTGAGCTCATTGTGCACAGGAATGATATTGATTATTGACTTTTGACTTTGTATCCTGCTATACTACTAAATTTCTTTATTAATTTACTATTTTTTCATGAAAATTTTGTGTCAACCATGTAGAGTGTCATATACCTGAGATTAATGTTAAGATCCAGCCAAAATAGAACTACAGACCAATCTCCCTAATCAACATAAATATAAAAATACTCAATAAAATACTATCAAAACAAGGTAGCAAGTTGTCAAGGAGAATATACAGCATAAACAGGTGTGATTCATCCTAGAAATTCAATTCAATAAAATTAATACACTTTCTCATCAAAGCCAAAGACAAAAATACCTGGTCATTTCAATACATGCATAGAAAGCTTTTGATAAAATCCAGCAGTCATTCATGATAAAACAAAAACCCTATTGAAAATCAGAATACATGGTCTTTACCTCAATCTTATGAGAGCCATCTGTGACAAAGCAACAGCCATCATCATACTAACTGGAGAAAACATTAAACCTTTCACTCTAAAATCAGGAACAAGGCAAGGATGCCCACTATCACCACTCCTGTTCAATATAGTTCTGCACACATTATCCAGAGAAATTAGACTAGAGAGAAAAATGAAAAGAATAAGTATAGGAAATGAAGAAAGGAAATCATCACTATAAGCAGATGTCATAATCTGCTGCATAGAAAATTCCAAAAACACCAAGTGACTTGCACATTTAATAATATGAGAAGAAAAAAGTCAACACTCAAAAATCAATAGAATTTCTGTATACAAAAAGACATAGAGGTAGCAGTTCATGAACAGAAACAAATTGCATGGAAAATGCTGCAAAAACTGAGGCCTGCATGTCAAAAAAAAAAAAAAATCACCAATAGAGTGAAAAGAAAAACCAGAAGTTGGAAAAATTTACCTGACTGTCCCTCAGACAAAAGACTTCTATCTAGAAAATATAAAGAATTTCAAGCAAGGTGAGGAGTAAGGGTGCTGGGCTTCTCATTTTCACCACGTAGACAGCTCTACCACCAAGATGGTCAATGTATCTAAAACCCCAAGGATATTCTGTAAGAAGTATGGCAAGCATGAGTCTCATAAAATGACCCAGTATAAGAAGGGCAAGGATTCCCTGCATGCCCAAGGAAAGAGATGCTACAGTCAGAATCAGAGCAGCTACAGTGGACAGATGAAACCCATTTTCTGGAAGAATGCTAAAACTACAAATAAAATTGTGTTGAGGATTGAGTGTGTGGAGCCCACTGCCGATCAAAGAGAATGCTGGCCATTAGGAGATGCAATCACTTTGAACTGGGAGGAGACAAGAAGAGACAGGGCCAAGTGAGCCAGATCTAACCTCATGCTTCATTTTAAGACAAATTTGTTGAAACCCTGGAAAGATTAACTGTAGAAAAATAAATGCAGTAGTAACCACACCTAAAAAAAAGAATTTAAAAAATCCAGACTTCCAAAATTCAGACACGTTCAAAAATTGGCATTGGAGATCAGTACAGAAATCTTGGATGTACAAATAAATATCTGAAAAAAGGGCTAAACATTGTCAGTCATTTGAAAATGATAATTAAAACAGTACTGAGATTTTATCTTGGGGCTGGGGATTTGGCTCAGCAGCAGAATGCTTGCCTAGCGAGCTAGGTTCGATCCTCGGCACCAAAAATAAAATAAAACCTCCTGTAAAAAACAGTTCAACAAAAAAAAAATCAATAAGATGAGATTTTATATTACCCCAGAAAGAATGGATATCACCAAAAACAGTACAGATATCCACGACATCAAGAATTCCACTGAAAGCTGGCACACCTGCTTGAATGAAACAACACAAAATTTCAGACCTTGAAGATAGCACTGCAGCTAGTGAATGTGAAAAGATCCATCTCTTAAAAATAATAAGATACCAGCAAATAACAATACAACAGCTTAAAGATGATGCAAAAAATAATATAAAACTAATAAGTCTCAGCTAAACAGCTGGAAATAACATAAAAGACATAAAAGAGTGTTTTTATAAGTAGTAGCAGAAGATTTCTTAAGCATGAGAAAGACTCTAATAGACAGATAACTGAACCATATAGAATTACAGCTAGTCATAATCCAAATAAGTCATCACCCAGACACATAATAATCAAGATCCCAGAAAACGAGGAAAAGATCAGAATATTAAGCTATTAGAGAGAAGAAACAGATTACATTTAATAGAAAGTTCGTTAGAATCACAGTACATTTCTCATCACGGACCATCAAATCAAGTACAGCTTAGACTGACATATTTTAAAGGTCCTGAAATAAAACAACTTTCAGCCAAGATTGGTGTATGCTGAAAAACTATTCTTCAAATTTAATGGAGAGATAAGATACTTCCATGACAATTAACAACTAAAGAAATTCATGACAACTAAACCAACCCTACAAAGGGTACTAACAGATATTCTAGAAAGTGACAATGACGACCATAACTTCCCCAACAAAAGAACTACCATGTATAGCAAATAATTAAGCAAAGGTGAAAAACAGGAAACCTACAGTAGGGAAACATTATGATAAAGATAAAACAATACATATTGATTATAACTATCAATATAAGTGGCCTCAGTTTACTAACTGAAAGAAACCGACTGACAGATATATAAAGAAACAAAATCCAACAATATGCTGTATGTAAGAAACACACGTAAGTCAAAGATAAATTAATAGACTGAATGTCAAAGGATGGAAAGCAATACCTCATGTGACATGAATACACAAAAAAGCAAGGGTAGCTATTCTGGTTGTTGACAATGTCAAGTTCAAACTAAGTATGATTTTAAGAGATAAAGAAGGTCACTAGATACTTCTTAGGGAGAACTTCATGAGGAAGCAAAAACAATTATAAGCATACATACACTCAATGTAGGAGCACCAAAACATATAAGACAAATTTTAGCAGACATAAAGTAAATGTTTGCTAAAAAAATAATAAAATAGAATTAGAGACAAAAAAGTCATAGGATTATTCTGCTACAACTTAGTATATGGCTATATTCCTAAATTTATGTATAGAAATGCATAAATAATTATTTTTTTCATATTCTATAGATATTTAAAATTTATAATATCAAGGATTGATAGAAAACACATGTTCCATGTTATGTATAAGGTTTTTGATATTCAGAAAGATAGTGATCTTAAGCTCAAGTGTCTATGTTATAGGGAATAATATCATTAAGCTTCTCTTTTGGAGGGTTAGCAACTGAATTTTGCACACCAAAAATTAGAAAAAAAGAAGAGTTACAAGGATAGCCAATACTTTCGCCCTAGCCCTGCAAGGTCAGTGAGGACTTGGGACATAAGAGAACCTGTACTGTAGCATCATATAACTCAGTGCTGTCCCACATTTTCTATACAAGGAGATCATGGGGCCACAGAGAAAAGTGATTGATGATGTATAGCATACCTAAGGAGAGTCACCTAGATTGAAAACATTCTCTCAGGTTTTCACAGAGGGCAAACTGGTCAAACAATGACCACGACTCATGCAGACAGCTGAAACTGACAAAAGTTCTACAAAACGCTGTAAATGGTTTCAGGGCAAATCCTGAGGGGATTTGACTGACTTTGTCAGATAAGCAAATTATATGTCTTGTCATGTAGGCCTTGCTTTACCTTGGACTTAACCAGTCAGCAGAAAAGTTTAACCGCAAGGCATAAAAGGTCAAGCCAGATTAGTATGCTGAGCTTTGAA
Source organism: Myocastor coypus (assembly GCA_004027025.1). NCBI lineage: Eukaryota > Metazoa > Chordata > Mammalia > Rodentia > Myocastoridae > Myocastor > Myocastor coypus. The sequence goes on along the minus strand of PVJA010037422.1, from coordinate 11,673 downwards.
AAGCTCAAATCAAGAGCTTCCAACCTTGCCAGTTCTGTTGATAACCCACCACTACTATACTGCTACTGGACTATATGGATAGCTACTTTCTCTTAGATCAATGAAAAAAAAAGATTTATACTGATAGTATTTATAGAAGATATAAAGTTTGAATCTTGTACACTAAACAAATACTGAGAAGAACACAATGTGCAATGTAATAATTATAGTAACAGTCCTACTAACCTGTTGTAAAACTGTTTCATTACTTTTTCTTTTCATTAAAATTAATAAGAACATCTAATAAGCAGTAACATAATTGTATTGAGGACTTTGTCAACCCTTGGAACAAAGGGATAGGTAAACCATGAAAAAAACGAGCAAAGAAATAACAGAAGTAAACCAAATTTATGAAGAAATAGACTTAGTAGACCTTATAAGGTGCTCCACATAACAGCATCAAAATACACATTTTCACGGGTGAACAGGGGATATTCTCCAAAATAGATCATATGCTAGATCATAGAACCTGCTCAAGTAAGTGGAAAGGAATCAAAAGTATCCCATGCATATTATCTAACCATAGTGCATTGAAACTGAAAATTATTGATAAAAAATCAAAAAATCTATAAACACATAGAAACTAAATAATATCCCCCTGAACAGTCAGTGGGTCACAGATGAAATGAAAGAATCAATTAAAAATATTTATAATCAAATGAAAATGCAGAAAAATCTTATCCAACTTGTGGGATAAAATGAAAGCTGTCTCAGGAGAGAAATTAATAGTGATAAATTTTCATACCACGAAAACAAAATGAGTCCAAAAAACAATCTGCTGCTACATGCCAAGCTCCTACAATAAAAGGAGCAAGTCAAGTCCAAATTCCAAAGAATGCAGGAATTTATATACTTCAGAGGAGAAATAAATACAATGGAGACAAAGAAAGCAATACAAAGAATTAATGGGTCAAAGAGGTGGCTCTTTGAAAGAATATATAAAATTAATAAAGCCTAGCCAACTTTATTTTTTTAGAAAAGGAAAGAAAATTAATTCTTGCAGTGAGAAATGAAAGGGGTGAAATCAGTACACATACTATTGAAATTCAGATTATCAGTCCTTATGTCCCAAATCTTTACTCTCATGGAATGGAAAATTCAGGGTCAATTAACAGATTCCTAGACACATTTAAACTACCTAAGTTCAATTCAAAAGATATAAAAGCTCTGTATAACCAAATATCAGTCAATGAAATTAAAAATGTAGTTAAAACCCTACCAATGAAAAAAAGCCCAGGTCCTGATGGATTAACTGTTGAATTCTACAAGAAATTTAGGGCAGACATAATGTCAACTGTTCTGAAACACTTTAATGAAATTTAAAGGGAAACACTTCACCCAAACTCATTCAGGGATGCAGGTATTGCTCTGATACAAAGTCAGGGAAGAAACCAACCAAAAATGAGAACTATGGATCCATCTGTAATGAACACAGTTGTAAAAATGTTCAGCATCATGTCATGTAGAAACCATTGCTGAGTTCCTGTTACTTTGCATAGTGAAATTTTTCATTGTTTCTAATGCTTTTCTTAAATCACAATTTTATGTACTTTAAAAACAAATTTAAAAAATTCAACCTGTACAAGTACTGAAGGGGCTATATTGTTAAAGGAAGACTTCCTACTCTTTGTGGGAGTGTAGAATAGTACAGCTTCTATGGAAACTTGGATGGATTCGTCAAAAACCTAGGATTAGCAGTCCCATTTGACCCAGATTTTCCGCTTTTGTATATTTTGCAATAAGAACTAAAAACTTCATACCATAACAATATATGTGCACCCATATCTGTAACAGCACAATCAATAATAGCTACATCTTGGAAACAACTCAGATGTCTATCAAGTGAGTAACTAATTGAAAATATGTGTTATTTCTATATGATAACTTATTATTTAGCTATAAATAAAGATAAAGTTAAGGATTTTATGGGTAAATGGCTGCAATTAGAGGCCATACTCACAAGTGAAATAAATACGACTCATGTGTAAGCACTGTATTTTCTCCAATTTAAAAAACTGAAAAATAAATAATATGGAAGAGGTACAGTAGATGTGGTGAATTGGGAGAAACTGCTCAAAAGAACAGAATATCTGTTATAGGACAAAGAAAAAAAGAAACATGCACAAGATAGAAAAAATAATTGTACTATTAATATCTGGTAGTTAATTGAAAAGAACATTTAGTGATTATACTGTTAGATCAATTTTTCATGTCTATATCTGGAAATCTGAACAACTACTTTATTTATTTATTCATTCATTTATATGTATTTAATACAGGGTCATACTGTGCAACATGGACTTGTAGTCATCCTACTGTTTTCAGCCTCTCCAGTGTTGGGATTATAGGCATGTGCTAACATGCAAGGTCTAGGTGGCCGGCTCAGCATGCTCAGGGGCAGGGCCGATACAGTATGTGGTGCCAGGGATCCAGTCCCAGTACCTGAGCTTGCCTAAGCAGGTCCCTAGTCTGTTGAGCTGTGTTGCTTGCCTTCTGAGCAACTACTCTGAATATGACAATAGGCAATATAATGACTATTCTTAACTTTCTAACATCTTGTTTTGAAATTCTACATCACTTTTATTGCTTTTTCTATTCTCTTTAAAATATAAAAGTAGATAAAAGTACAAATATAAGACCATAAATATTGAAACTGCTAGAAGACAGCATAGCAGAAGCACTTGAAGCCATAGACACATGCAAACACATCCTGAATAGAGGAGCACAGTAAGTAATATCAATAATCACACCATGTGCAGCATAGGCCTTGTCCCTGGGGCACTGAGCTGGCCATCCAGAAAGGAGTGATGGCTTACATATGTAATTCCAGTGCTGAGGAGGCTGAAAACAGGAGGGACCCTATGAATCCAAGATGTGTAATGAGGCCCTGTACCAAATATATAAAATAACAGTAATAATGATAGCAACAATAACATTAATATCAAGAATGAACAAAGGCACTATATCAAATTTTTAAAATTTTCACAACAAAGGATGCAACAGAGTGAAGTGACAACTCATTGAAAAGGAGAAATAAAACGATAGACACATGTAGACTTCCTAAATAGGACTCAAAGAGCATAGCATGTGGTGTGATTCTTGATATTATTTACTGTGATCTTAGAGTCCTACTCAGGAAGTCTTTTCATGTGTCCATGACTTCAAGTGCTTCCCTTATGTGGTCTTTTAGCAGTGTCAATGTTTCTAGTTTTATTTTTCTTATTTTAATTTAATTATTATTATTATTTTTTTAAATTTTGAGACAGGGTCTCACTACGCAGTTCAGGTTGGCTTTGAATTCACTTTTGCAGCCCAGGCTAGTCTTGAAGCCTGGCTCCTGTTTCTAGTTTTATATCTAAGTTTTTTTTATCTACTGTTTATTTTGAAGAGAATGGAAAAAACAATAAAAGTTATATAAAATTTCAAAACAAGATGTTAAGAAATTTACAATAGTTATTATATTGAATATTGTAGAACATCATATGTCACATATGAAATATATTTCACATTGTCATATATATTAATGACATTAATGGAAAAGCAAGTCAAATCTAAATAAAAGTTAGAGTTTACTTAATACTAATGTACTCATAATGGTGTCTTCATTAACAAATGGGCCACGTAAATGAAAGTTATTAATGGTGGGGTAAAATTGGGTGAAGTGCATCATGGAATTCTCTATACTAACCTTGTTACTTGTTTGTTAATCTAAAATTATTTCAAAATAGAGGTCCTATTAAATTAGAGTCCGAATACAAGAGAATCACAAGTCCAATCTATGTAGTGAGACTCTATGTCCTGTACAAAATACAGAAAAAAGTTAATTAGGTTAGCTCCATTTTTTCCCTCACAGCCCTCAGGAAAGTGATGTCATATATTTTTAATATAATAAAATTAATTTGTAAAAGGTTCCTTTCTATCTCAAGATAATCTGAGATACTGTTTTATTATTTTAAAGTCTGCACATAATAAAGTTCATTCCTTGTGCTGCAAGTTCCATATGATTTTATAAATGTATAGGATTATGTATCCACCAATTAAGTACCATGCAGGACAGTGCTGTCATATAAAATCTCTCCTGAGGCAAGAGGAATGTGTATTTGAAGTTAGTCCGAGTAAGTTCACAACTTAGTGAGAATCTTTCTCAAAGTGAAATTAACTGTGCTCCCCCACCCCCCGCACCACTAGAACTCCTTCCCTGCCCCGACCCCAGACCAACAGGAGCACAGGCAGGAACTCTCAGTCTGTGCCCGCTGCGTCACCAGAACTCCTTCCCCGGCCTAACCCCGGACAGGTGGGCACACAGGCAGGAACTCTTGGCCTGCACCCTCCATGCCACCTGAACTCCTTCACTGACCTCAGCCCAGGATTGACGATTGCATAGGTAGAAACTCCCATCGTGAGCACCTGCACTATGGAAATTTCTTCCCCACCCAAAACCCATCCCCAGGATCTGCTGTGGAACTCTGCAGCAAAATTCTCTGCAGAGAAACTGAGGGTCAGACACTCCAAGGTAATCCAGGAGCTGAACATCTTACAAGAGGAGCACAGTGGGCACAATTCCCTGAGCTGCAGTAGGAAGAAGCTGAGCACAGTAGCCAGACCCTGCCAGGCACATTTGGACAAGATCAAACTTGGTAGATGTGGACCCAAATTTCAACAGGCGCTAATGGCATAACTTTGCCAAAGTTCTACAGCAAAGGTCAGAGGACACTGCTATACAAAATGACAAAGGAGCAAGATACACTCTCAGGCCCCCAATGCAGGGGACACTAGAATAGAAGAAAATGGGAATCACATAGGTAAAATCTCTCAATTAATAGCATCTGAAGTAAAGAAACAAATGCAGCCATGTATAGAAGAACTCAGGTCAGAAATAACATCCAAAATAAAAAAAAGACACCTCTGAATTAGCAGCATCTGAAGTAAAGGAATGACTACAGAATGCTAGGAAACCAGGTGAAAAATAATCTCTGAAGTAGAAAAAGAAAAGATAACTATAATGAAAGAATTGATAAATGCTTGTAAAGAAGACATTGATAAAAAGTTAGAGGAGAATAGAAAAATGATGGAATCCTTGAATGAGAAATATAGGAGAGAAATAGATCACATGCAAGAGTTTTACATATATATATATATATATATATATATATATATATATATATAATCTCAGTCACGAGCTGGCATCAGCATATGAATGAAAGTGAAGATAGAGTTTCGGATCTTGAAGACATAGTCACAGCTAGAATAAAGGTAATAAGGGATCTCTCAAAAACAACTATAATACGGGAACGAATAATTCAACATCTGCAAGATGATAAAAAGATGAACAATGTGACATTAATAGGCATCAATGAGAAAGAAATAGTCAATATAAGTGATAAAAAAGAATGTGGTTAGAAGTAATAGCAGAAAAATTCCACAATATGAGAAAACAATCTGACATTCAGGTAACTGCAGCATACAGAATTCCAAATAATATCAAGCCAACTAAAAACACACATCGACATATAATAGTCAAGATCCCCGAAATCCAGAAAAAGAACAATATACTAAAAGACACTAGAGAAAAGAAACAGATCACATTTAAAGGAAATCCCATCAGAATAATGGCATATTTCTCTTCACTAACCATGAAGTCAAGAAGAGCATGGAGCAGAGTGCTTGAAGTCCTCCATGTAGGTTCAGTGGTTTATTGTAAATATTCAAAGAGACTGCAAATATCTATGGAAGCACAGTGAAAGGATGCAGAGTAAAATCAGCCAAGAGAGGAAATATGTATTCTAGTGTCCAGGAGAGCTCCAAGTGAGGAGCTTCCAGTTGTCCTCTCCCAGTGGATTTAGAGATGGTGCCAATTCCTCTCAACAAGGATGTGCACCAATATAGCACATCTACAGAGTGTTGCTGACCAGCAAATTCATCTGACTCTTGAGTCTAGAGCTTTACTGAGCTCAATCATAAAGACAAAACTAATCATCTCTGAGGCTTATTCTAGTTTTCAGCCCCTCCAGAGGAATGCTTATATTATGTGATACAAAGCCTCATTATAAATTATATTGTTAGGCTATTCAGCATAGCCAGGAGTATCACAGCAGGGAATTACATTTCTTGCTTTGGGAACTGATGACAAATTTCATCAAGGAACTAATTATCCACCTCTCATCCAGCAAAATAAGGAAGTGTTCCCATTCACTGCTGAAAATTGAGCCTCCACCACCACCAGAGCCTACAAAACACAATAATGCTATGTCTCCACTGTACATCATATTCACAGCTTGTACGATGTAATCAGTTTTTAGCCAAGAACTGAGTATCTGGTGGATTTTACCGTCAATAATGTAGAATAAAGTGGTGGGACATGGGAATAGTTGGCACTCCATTTTACTCTAACTTATTTCAGTAAGGACATTCACAAGTTTCAGCCGACTCTGCACAATTCAGTGACTTATTGGGACCCTGTCTAAATAAATGAACGAATGAATGAATGAATGAATGAATAAATAAATAAATAAATAAATAAATAAATGACATAGATGACTAGATAACGCTGTCCTGGAGATGGAACTGCAGTTCAGTTACAAGGTCCATGGTTCAATCCTCACTATCAAATAAAAATTCACGAGTTAGAGAAGCTTAATTTGTATTGATGAAAATACAATGTACAAAAGAGCTATTTCAGTTTTGAGTACAGAGACTAAAATATTTGAAAAAGTATTTATGATTAATTATACAAGTAGAAACTGACAGATACAAGGAAAACCACTGGCAAAAGCATGAATGTAAAACTTTACGATAGAAAAAAACAAAACCTCACTTTGATTCTCAGAGCCTAGAACTACATCTCCTGAGTAAGTCTTCTACAGTCACCTATGTTTTACTCTATCATTTCGCAAGCATACTCTCCCCATCAGCTTGTGCACATTCTGTTTTTTCCTCTTCCTCTAGATAATTATGTTTTACCCCTCCCATCATTATGCCCTTAAAAGCACATTCAAAGCTCTCCTCATACACATGAGACAAAAACACTTGCATAAAATTTCTATTGATCTTTTATATAGTTGGGACTTGAATCCTCTTCTAGAACTCTGAGTCTCAATTGCTTGCATTGGATTTCCCATCTCTGTTGCCCATCCTATCAAACACTACCTTAGATAAGCCTACTCTCACACTCTACATAATATAGCAATTATCACTGACCACAATCTTAACTGTCTTCTTCTCTTCCTTATTTGCATTTTCTTACGCTTACAGTATGAAACACTATAGGCTTGCATATATATATATATATATTGCCTCTCATCTCGGACAAGGAAAAAAGTTCCATAAAACTACGGTCTTAATGGTATTCACTTCTAGACTCCTTTCACTTGAAATGAGACTGGCATTTCATAGGATCCTTGATAAATACTGTTTACTAAACGAATGAATCACAGTGTATAATTGCTTGGACAACTCAATACATTAAAATATGGAGGTCTGATTTAACAAACTTATATAGAACCATGGATCTAATGAACCTATTCAAAAAAGTTAATAAAATAGACCATGAGCCATGTGTGGTGTGTACATCTATATTCCTGCCAGGAGAACAGCATACATTTGAGGCCAGCCTGGGCCACAAAGTGAGTTCAAAGTTGGCCTGAATGCTTGAATTACATAGCAAGAGGCTGCCTTTAAAAAAGAAAGAAAACCAAAACAAACAATTGAACCTACAAAAACAGACCATTCACTAAGTCTCAAGGAAAATATTTCAAAAGACAATATCATAGAGGCCTATTATTTCACAAAACACAATGAAATGAGACATTAACAACAAAATAATAGCCAGAAGAAGCTCTATATTTAGAAACTGCAAATAATTTTTAAAATAACTATACTAATTGAAACAGTAATGTTATTTCTTACTAAAAGTAATAAAAAAGAATAATTAATAAATATACTGAGAAACACATGTTAAAGAGGAAATAAAAACAGATGATAAATTACTTATTAATAAAAGTCAAAGAAACATATAATTCAAAGCTGATAGGATGAGCATATACACTTCCAATTTTCTTTGTCATCACAGAGGAAGACATAATTATGAATTTGGTAAAATTACATCCAACATCTCATCAATATTTGATCAAGAGTAAAAAGATTACTACAAATCAATAAAAAAGATGAAAGAAGGTAGCCATTGGAAACTGGGTATTCTAACCATTAATCTTTTTGTTATATGTCTTTATAAATATTTTTATATTCAAATTATAAATATTAACTGAAGGTGACTCAAAATACCAGAACTTTTTAGTGACCATAGGACAATTTAAAGTTTGTAAAAGCTCTACCCTTTTAAAAATAACAATAACCAAATCTGCTGGTGGAGGTGCAGACTGGTACAACCACTATGGATATCGCTATAGAAATTCCTTAAAATAGTAGGATTGTAGGTCCTATTCAAGTCAGCTATTGATCTCCTGGGTATTTTTCCAAAAGAACTGAAAAGTTCAAAACACAGTGATATATGTGCACCCATATTTATAGCAGCATAACTTGTCATAACTAAATCCTGGAAATAACTCAGATGCCCAACAACTGAGAAATTGGTAAAGAAGATGTATTTTTACATAGTGATGTGCTTATTCAGCTACAAAACAGGATAAAATTGAGTCTTTTGTTTGTAAATGCATGTAACTTGAGAATATACTTTTTTCCTGTGGGTTTTTTTTTGTTTTTTTTGATGGGGACAGCTCAGCCAGCCCTGGGGGCGGAACTAGTGTGGCATGTGGTGCCAAGGGTCAAACCATTGTCCCCTCACACTTACCTAAGCTTGCCTAAGCAGGCACTGGAGACAGATGAGCTGTCTCTCTGGCCCCTGAGAACATATTTTTAAGTGAAATAAATCAGATCTTCATGTGCAAATATCATATTGTCTCTTTAATGTGAGAACCTAAAAAACAAAGAGTTCCTGAGTTGAGGAGAAGGACAGAAGAGGGAGTGGGGTAAAGACTTATATCTATGTATGTAAGCGGGATGGTTTTGGCACTTGCACTGAGGTTATCTGCTGGTTTAATGGAAAGGAGTAGATAATGCTTAATTTGTTTTATCTCCTTTTTTCAATTGTTTATATCTTTCATCTTCTTAATTTCTTGTACATTTCTTTCTTTTGTCTTTATTCTTCCAATTTTGCAAGCATATATCTGTCAATATGAGTAACTGGCTGGAAGACAACACTATGCACTATAACAAATACTGTGAAATCATGTTACTTTGTTAAGTGAAATTCCATAATACTTGTAATATTCTTTTATTTTAATACTAATTTTTCCTCTCTTTAAAAAATAAAAAAATTAAAAAGAAAGTATGGAGACTGGGCATGCTGACCCAAGCCTGTAATCCCAGCTCTTGGGAGACTAAAAACAGGCAGATCAATACAAGTCTGATCTAGTAGTGAGACCCTGAACACCCTGTAGAACCTCCTCCCCCCCCCCAAAAAAAAAGGGAAAACACAAAGTAGGACATTACATCAAAGAAAATTTAAGCTAATAGTTAAGTTACTAGATACAAAGAATACAAGTACTACAATTCTTCCCAAAATAACTATAAAATATTTAATGAAAAGGGATTTTTGTTTTATTTGTTAACGGATTTTGTGGCAATCGAGATTGAAGCCAAGGCTTTCACACTTAGCTACACTAAAGCCCTTCCTATTTTTTTTTTTTTGTCTTTTTGAGACAGGGTCCTGCTATGCAGTTGAGGCTGGCCTTGAGCTCACTTTTGTAGCCCAGGCTGGTCTCGAACTCGCACCAATCCTCCTGCCTCAGCCTCCCGAGTGCTGGGATTACAGGCGTGAGCCACCAAGCCTGGCCCTTCCTATTTTTTATTTTGAGATAGGCTCTCCTTAAGTCCTTAAATTATCCAACGTCAGCATGTACTTTCAATTCTCCTGCTTCAGCCTCCCAAGTGCTGGTATCACTGGTGAGCTCCACCAAACTCAGCTTTGACGCAAGTTCTATAATTCTGATTTGCATCTCAAATGTCTCCAACTCAAAGAGGCAATCCATGCAACCGAATTTAAAAATTATCCCTATCATCCTCTGTTGTAATATATTATACTCTCAGTTTTCTCTATTTTTCTTTAAAAATAAATAATATAAAGCACTATAGTCATAGTACATAATTATCATTTTTAAATTTTGTTATCCTCCCTTGTTAAAAGTAAGCTTCATAGAAACACATCCTTTCCCTATTTATCTCTATGTCCTCACCTGTAAGGACAATGCCAGGCAGATAGCAAGTACTCCAAAAATATTTGTTCAGTGAATGAAGGGCCAACATAATTTCATAAAATTTAGCTATATTAACATGCTTAGTTGGAAAAATGTTTATCTGATCTGCTCCAGAATAGTTTGGAATTTGCACATCTCTAATAATGATAGGTGATTAAAATATTCAATATGTTTTATTCTCTTAAGTATTTAATCTTTAAGCCACAAATGTCATAAAATTTTATTCGTTGTGTTCAACTGAGTAAAATTTTACTGTATATGAAAGAAATCCATATCTATTACTACTTTTGAATTTTTCCCAAATGAATTAATGAATGCAAAACTTAAGTCATATTGTCAAGTTTATGCAGCAATTTCCTTAATTTAAAATTACTTTTCTTATTATTTGCCACAGCTAAAGAGCAGAGGTTTCACATTGCTTGGGCTTTCAGGAAATTGAGTCCATGTTCAGATGGCTCCAAAGCAGTAGAATATGGTGGAAGCATGTTGGAGATCAAAGATGCTTAGTTCATGCTGACAGAAAAGCAGAGCAGAGACACAGTGCCAGAGAGGAAGCCAGGGACTTGACATAGACCCTGAGACAAAGCTTTAGAGACCCACCCTGACTTATCCAGAAATGTGCTATACCAATCACCCATGTGGATTCATAGTTAATCATGCTGACACAATCAAGTTTAATCATCACATTGGATAATCATTGAATTACAACTTGATTTCTCAAATCCTATTGCTGCTTCTAATCCTGCTAACTTGATCATTGTCTTCCTTATTATAAATAACTCATAAGCTGCCTTCTTTATGATGCTCAAGAAAAGAAGAAAATGCCTAACAAGCATGAAGTCCTGAGCTTAATTGCCAGTATGCCTACTTGCAAAAAAGAAAATCACATTCTTCTTTAATGCCAATGAAACTTTCATTTCTACAGTAAGAATGGATGGGAAGGCTTATATAATGTTTGGGATGCCCCCAAATATGATTTAGTACTTTTTTCTAGGATGTACAGAAGGACATTTTACCTTATGGGAAAGTCATTTCTAGGTTTCCTGATGATTAAATGAGACTTTTTAATGCCTTATCTGCTAATTTAATTAAATAATTATTTTTCTTTGGTGGTACCAGGAATCAAACCCAGGACCTTGACTGAGCTATCTCTCTAGCCCAATTCTTTAAATCACAGTGAGGAAGAAAAGGGGTTACAGGTGGCTCACGCCTGTAGTCCCAGCACTTGGGAGGCTGAGGCAGGAGGATCAGTGCGAGTTCAAGACCAGCCTGGGCTACAAAAGTGAGCTCAAGGCCAGCCTGAGCTGCATAGTGAGACCCTGTCACAAAAAGGCAAAAAAAAAAAAAAAAAAAAAAAAAAAAA
>PVJA010037421.1:0-20407 GCA_004027025.1 Myocastor coypus | reverse complement strand
TACAATGCATGGAACGCAGAGCTAGATTGGTGAGATGAGCTTTAGGAGGCTTAGATTCAATAGCCTCCAACATCACAAGCTTCACTGGTGGCACACTGCAATTGCAAAACCTTTGACTGTGTATGTATCTGCTTCCTCTTAGTCCAAAGAGAAGTATATTCTTTCCTTTTTTTTTTCTTTCTTTTTTCTATGCAACATCTATAGGGAGGTGGGTCATGCCCACACACTGTACTCTGTAGAATAATTGTGAGGACAATATGCAATATGTCAACTTTCAAAGAAAAGAAGGGGGAAAAGAAAAAAAAGTAATGTGGATTTAGAAAGGTTAATGTTTAATTGTTTGATCAATCTTATATACCTATATGTATTAATCTAAACTGATCTGATGACAATATGTAATATAACCATTGTTAAATTTAAACAATAAAAAATTGAAAAAAAAATATACTAACATGGAAGCACTATATATATATGTATATATATATATATATTCTTTTTTTTTTCTTGTTTCATAACTTTTGTTTGTTTGTTTATTTATTTTTATGGCCGGCTCATCCTGCCCTGAGGGCAGGGCTGGCACAGCATGTGGTGCTGGGGATTGAACCGCAGTCCCTGCAGCTGCCTAAGCCTTCCTAAGCAGGTGCTTTAGACCACTGAGCCATCCTGCCAGGCCCTTTTTTGTCTTTTTTAGACAGGGTCTCGCTATGCAGTTGAGGCTGGCCTTGAGCTCACTTTTGTAGCCCAGGCTGGTCTCGAACTCACACCGATCCTCTTGCCTCAGCCTCCCGAGTGCTGGGATTACAGGCATGAGCCACCACGTCCGCCTGGAAGCACTATATTTAATATAAAAATACCATCAGTTTACAAAGAAAACTATGTAATTTTAATAACTATTTCAACATGAGTAGAGTCAAATATAATTAAGAGTATATGCTTTGTTGGTGCTAATAGTACATTTCACAGTGTTATAGATGGTGCAAAATTAACTTGAACAAGATGTTGAAATGATTTAAGATCAGTACCGAAGGACAAATATTTCAGAAAATATGTAGAAACATAATCTCAGATTTTCTATGAGGAATTCTCTATGTACCTGTCTTTGTGTGTGTGTGTGGGGGGGGTGTGTGTGCAGGATCTGACTACGTAGCTCAGACTCATAGTGATCTGCCTGATGTCTGCCTCCCTAGTGCGGGCATTACAGGCATGCACCACCATGCCTGGACTCCATCACTAGGTCAGTATTCCTATGGGTGGCCCCAGCACTTACCTATGAATAGGGGCTGGCAAGATGGTTCAGTGGTCTAAAGCACCTGCTTAGGTAAGCTTAGGCAATCACAGGAACCGTGTTTAGATCCCTGGCACCACATGCTGTGCCAGCTGCAGCCCCAGGGCAGGCTGAGCCAGCCACTATATATATATATATATATATATATATATATATATATATATATATATGCACATAGAATCTAGCATAGCAGTTAAGAGCTCCAGGCCTAATATCAGACTAGGCTTTATCACTTACCAGCTATTGGATCTTTGGAAACTTAAACTTGGAGGCTCAGAGTACTCATTTATAGAATGGGAATATGAGCATTTAGACCTATCTCATAGGATTATTGTTCAGAGTAAGATAAGCCCTATTAAGTGTTTTCCACAGTACCTGATACATGGTAGTATTCGATAAAGAAGAGCTTGTATTACTATTGCTATTACTTCTACCAGTTTTATTCATTACTACTAATAAAAGTCACCCTGCAAAAATAGAAACAAAACAGATTTGCAGAGAGTATATGATATGAAAGGAGACTGAGATCAGAATACGAGATATAAAAAAAAAGAATACGAGATATCTGAGGTGTTGTAGATAGTCAAGCTGTACTGAGAGATCATGGCTATATTGGAATAAAAGTAGAGGTCATGGTTTCAAGTTGAGGCTGCGAAACTGAAGAGGTCACAGTTGTTCATCTGCAGAATGGTTAATTCTCTCAGAATAAGGGGAAGGGGAAGGCTCAGTTGCAAAGACCTCACAGGATGCCAGAGAACAACTGGGCAACACTAACACAGCCCCACTCTGGGCCTTCCCAGGACCCCTCTGCAGATCTTGCCACTTGATATCTTGTATATCTAACCTAGTTTTTCCCTGAAAACAAGGAAACCAGATGCAAAGCAAAGCAAATGGCTCTACTACTTCCCAGTAGCACATCACCAGCAAATCGTGGGTGCTTCCTAAGCACAATCTATTGTGGAGAATGTGAGGCCACTAACACACTTCCTGTCCCCATGTCTTGCAATACTGGTGAACAGACAAAATCTGGACACAACCATGTGAACTGGTGGAACTAATGTAGTATATGATATGAACAAACACATATATAACACTCCTCTGCAAATAGCAAATGTAAAATAAGATACTTAACAGATCATTTCCATTATCTTAGTATCTATAATCTCTCCCTGTCAGAGAAGCAGCACTTCTAGCTGCAGAGTACAACGTAGCTCCCTTGCGCTACTTATTAATTCGGTACTGAGGATGGAAACACACATACCTAGCACAGTCTTACCACAAAATGCACATCAAGCCCTTGGTTTTCCCTGATTTAAGTATAAAGTCTGATTTGGCCTGGTTCATCTACATCTCTAATATTTGAAGTAAAGGATGCTTTAATGGATCTCTGCTGACAGTAGGAAGATTCAAGGACTTTCTTCTTTTTCTTTTGTGGAACTGGAGATTGAACTCAGGCCCTTGTGCTCGCCAGGCAAGCACTTATTCTACTGAACTATCTCCTTAGCCCCAAAAGATTCAAACTACAAAAAATTCTAAGAACCATTTTAAGACCAGAACGTTACTTCAAAGAATTTTACTTGTCATTTCAAATATAATGCTTGACATTTTTCTCTATAACATACCACAATACTTAAGTCTAAATATGTTACTACCTTTGAAGAAAGAATAATAACAGCCATTTTAGAAACTAGAGACACTCAAGCATACTTGCCAGACAGCTGAACAATTTCCATTAAATGGACAAAAATACTACAGAAACTTTATACACAAGAAAACATAGAACAATCTGTTTCACAGAGAACAGGTCAAATGGACTCAAAGACTTAACTAATGTAGGAGAATCAATGGGAAGCAACATATAGCTTTCTTCTGGGACATAAATAGAAACCAGTTCACATAAACAAGAAAACATTTTTCTTTCATATCTAAATTCTTGGCTCTGTTTCCGGCTCAGAGCAAAGTCCTGTCATTTGAACTGGTTGTCAATCAAAGTTCCTTTCATTTTTGCTTTCTTGGCTTCTAGTTCGGCCTGAAAAAGAAAAAAAGGCACATGCCCGGATAGATCAAATGAAGTTCTTGTTTCTTTCGTTATTCCAACTACCCCAAGCACTCTAACCTAACATTCATGCAGTGTACAAACTAGAAGTTGTTCTAAAATCCTTATGCATCTCTAGCAACTGCTCTCCAAATTTTCTGATGTTATAACATATATAGAAAAGAGTTTTTACAGGTCAAATATATTCATAGGTAAGTATACGAGGCTGTGTCCCAAATAATGAAGGCAGGGATCCTGGGAGCTCTAGCAATGTCAAAGGGCTGAGGAAAGCAGTATTATGGCATACCACCATCCTCTTCTTGGAAGAACAAGAAAAACACCATTTCAGAACAGGGTTACTCAAAATTCTGTGCTCTACGAACTATTATCAGTCAAGGCAATATATGTCCAAAAGTTGAAAGCAAATATTTATAAAACTCGTATAAAAATGGGCAGGATAATAATAATGGAAAATAATAACACAAATTGAAAACAGGCAGCTGGTGGCACACACTAATAAACCCAGCTACGTGGGAAGCTGAGGCAGGAAGATCACTCTGGGTCATCCTGGTCAATTTAGGGAGATACTGTCTCAAAATTAATTTATAAATGGGCTTGAGATATAACTCAGTGATAGAGCATGCCTATATTCAAATCCTAGTGAAATGAAAATTAAATTAAAATTTTAAAAAGACAAGGATGCAGCTCAATGGCAGAGCACTTCCCTACCATGTACATGTTCCTGGGTTCAATTTCCAGAATTTAAAAAGCAGAATAGATAGCCCAATTCATTTTTTACAATTTGTAAATATACACATTACAACATAAGAAATTATTTATTTATTTATTTATTTATTTGTCTTTTTGAGACAGGGTCTCATTATGCAGTTCAGGCCAACCTTGAGCTCACTTTTTGTAGCCCAGGTTGGTCTCAAACTTGTACCAATCCTCCTGCCTCAGCCTCCTAAGTGCTGGGATTACAGGTGTGCACCACCATGCCTGGCTAACATAAGAAATTAAAGAAAAAGAAAACACTGATCTTTCATCTTAGAAAACCTGAGAACCACTGCTCTCAAGTATGGCAAGGTAAGAAGCAGCAATCAGGACCCAACACCTCTATCACTAAAAATCCACTAGTTATTAGAAGAGGCATCAACATCTGAATCTAAGGAAATGTTTCAATAATCAAAAAACCCCAAAATGAAGTCACCATAATAAACAGAAGCAATATGCTCTAAAGTGAGCCTATAAATAACACAGAACTATAAGTACTTTAAGAAATGATGACCTTTTAAAAATGATATACCACCAAAAAAAGAAACAATGACCAGCCCCAAGAGTTAGGCATTACCAATTAACACCACACAAGGGGGCCAGGGAGATAGTTCCAAGACACAAGTGCCTGCCTGGCAAATACAAGGTCGTGAGTTTGAACCCCGGTCCCACCCAAAACAACAACAAAAAAAACCCACTACTGTGCACTATGCCATCCTGGGAGAATACCCCAAAACTGTGACCTTTAGCTCCCCATCTTCATTTCTAACTCTCCACAAATAGAAGATTAAAGTATAATATTATCTTCAGTATGGGATTTTATTATATTTAGTTTTTGAGACAAGGTTTCACTATGTAATTCAGGCTGGCCTTGGACTCACTAGATAGCCCAAGTTGATCTGAAACTGGTAGCAATTCTCCTGCCTCAACCTCTGAAGTGTTAGTATTAGAGGCAGGGGCTATTTAACAAGTGTTTTCACTTGTAGCCCAGGTCACGCTGTCGGATCCCATCCCCAATAGACTCCTCAAGGCTTTCCCTGCTAGGTGGTTGTCCAGAGCAAGAAATGCAAACGGTATAGCTCAGCATGTCTGCCATGCCACTCACCAGCTCTTGCAGTCTTCTCTTGCTCATGCCTTTACGCTCCAGCTGTTTTTCAATCACCTTGGCATTCTGGGCATACGAATCAGCAACTTCTCTCTAAAGGAAAAAGCAGCATCCTTAAATCAGTACTCTTGCCAAGAGATCACAACAAAAGCCATGGTAGCAGTTTATGCCATTTATTTACAAAAAAACACTTCATTTATTTGTTATGGCCGGCACAGCCTGCCTTTGGGGTAAGGCTGGCACTGCATGTGGTGCCAGGAATCGAACCACGGTCCATGCAGGTGCCTAAGCTTGCCTAAGTCGCTGCTTTAGACCACTGAGCCATCTCACTGGCCCCAACTTACGCCATTCAATTCACAAAGCTGTTACTGAAATGGCAAGTCTCTGTTTCTTTCCAACTCTTCAGTTTTCAATGATTCAGGAGAGCTCAGATTTCAAGCAGAATCATTTTTAAAATTATAGATCACAAATCTCGGTTGTTTTTGTTTTGCTTTGGGTACTGCAGACTGAACTCAGGATCTTTGCACAGAGGTACATCACCAATCCTTTTCATTTTTGAGACAAGGTTTTACTAAGTTAATAAGTTGCCCAGAGTGGGCTTCAATTTGCCATCCTTCTGCCTAAGCCTGCCAGAGCATTTGGATTACAGGCAAACATCACACCTACTGGCTACTGGTCACATCTCTCCATAAACATTATCCTGCTGAACAACCACAAAGGTATTTGCTGCTACGGCTAAGAGCAGATTCACAAACTCACAAGCCATCAGAGGTCTTTTTTTTTTTTTTTTTTTTTTTTGTGGGACCGCGATTGAAACTCACAAGCTTGTGCTTGCCAGGCAGGCATTTGTGCCATGGAGCTATCTCCCCAGCCCCCTCAGAGGTTTTTTTTTAATTCATTTGTGTGTTTGGTACAGGGTCTCACTTCATAGCTCAGACTAGCAGTGCTCCTGTTTTTAGCCCCCATAGCACTGAGATTATAGGTTTGCGCCAACATGTCTGGACTTGGTCGCTGGTTCAGCCTGTCCTGGAGGCGGGGCCAGCATGGCATGCAGTTGTGCAGGACCATTGGAGTTTGACTGGAAAAAGACCTAAAGTCATTAGTCCAGAGGTCTGGTAATTTGATCTGTTTTTTTTTTTTTTTTTTGGTCTTTTTGAGACAGTGTCTCGCTATGCAGTTCAGGCTGGCCTTGAGCTCACTTTGGTAGCCCAGGCAGGTCTCGAACTCGCACCAATCCTCCTGCCTCAGCCTCCCAAGTGCTGGGATTACAGGCGTGCGCCACCACACCTGGCTGTTTTTGTCTTTTTGAGACAGTGTCTCACTATGTAGTTCAAATTGGATTTGAGCTCACTTTGTAGACCAGGCTGCTCTTGAACTTGCACTGATCCTCTTGCCTCAGCCTCCCAATTGCTGGGATTACAGGCGTGTGTCACTATACCAGACCTGGTTTTTGCTTTTGTACAGTGCTGGAGCTTGAAGCCAGGGAATTGTGCATGCTAGGCAATTGCTCTATGTATGATCTATACCCCCAGATAACACAGGAATTTTTATTTTATTTTACTTTTTTCTTTTTAAGATGAACACCAAAGTAAAGTGAAGCTCATTAGTGGGGATTATGTAGGCAGACAAGCCTCTGCTCTCACTGCTGCTTCTTTTTTTTGCAGTACTGGGGATCAAATGCGAGACCTTTCGCTTGCCAGCAGGCACTTATGCCACTCAGCTATCTCCCCAACAGCACAGGAGTTTTTAAATCAAAGAGATGAACTGGACCCAACTCCCTTGTTCTCATTTTACAGAGATCCAGGGAAGTAGGCACTAGCCTGATATATAGTTTCTTCCTAGGAGAGCAATTTGAACATGAAATGTCTAATTGTTTTGCTCTACAGACAGGCTTAGTAATCCAGTGTGCCAATTCTACCCACCCTCAAATCCAGCTTCCTAGAGAGCAGAACAACTTACAGCCTCAATCTCTTCTTCTTCTTCATCAATGGTAGACACGGTGACCGAGCTGAACTTGCCCATGTCCTTAGTCCGTTTGGTCATCATCACCTGAAGCCACAGGATGAGGAGACAATCTAGTTCATCTCGATGGATCCATCAGCCATGATTGGGTGTGCGTGGGCACAGGCCTGTAGGCAGGGCTGAGGAAGAGGGTGGAATACCTACCTCCTGTTTTCAGAACTAGCATGTATCTAACAGTGCCAATTTTTTGTTGTTGTCTTTTTGAGACAGGGTCTCACTGTGCCATTCAGGCTGGCCTTGAGCTCTCATTTGTAGCCCAGGCTGGTCTCAAACTTGCACCTATCCTTTTGCCTCAGTCTCCCAAGTGTTGGGATTACAGATGTGCGCCATCATACCTGGCTGCCAAAGTTTACATTATATTTTTCATATATTGACCATCAAGAATTTTATTTATTTATTTATTTATTTTTGTCTTTTTGAGACAGGGTCTCGCTGTGCAGTTGAGGCTGGTCCTGAGCTCACTTTTGTAGCCCAGGCTGGTCTCGAACTCGCACCAATCCTCCTGCCTCAGCCTCCCGAGTGCTGGGATTACAAGCGTGCGCCACCACGCCCGGCGCTAAGAATTTTAAAATACACTTTTCTTCTTGTTGTTCTTGAGACAGGGTCTCGCTATGCAGTTCAGACTGGCTTTGAGCTCAGCCCAGGCTGGTCTCAAACTCTCAACAATTCTCTTGCCTCAGCTTCCCAATCCTCCTGCCTCAGTCTCCCAAATGCTAGAATTATAGGTGTGTACCACCACACGCAGTTCCAAAGTACACTTTTTTTTTTGTCTTTTTGAGACAGGGTCTCATTATGCAGTTCAGGCTGGCCTTGAACTCACTTTTGTGGCCCAGGCTGGTCTCGAACTCACATTAATTCTCCTGCCTCAGCCTTCCAAGTGCTGGGATTACAGGCATGCGCCACCACGCCTGGCCCAAAGTACACTTTAAAATAAGCCCAATTCATACAATGTTTTAACTTTTTTTGTGTGTGTTGCAGGCTCAGCTCACCCTGGGAGCAAGGCTGGTGTGGCATGTGGTGCCAGGAATCAAACTGGTCCCTGCACTTGCCTAAGTTTGCCTAAGCAGGTACTTTAGACCACTGAGCTATCTCAGTGGCTCTCAATATTTAGACTTTCTGCTAGTCCGAGATGTCTTCACTGGTAGGAATTTTTTATTTTTATTTTTTTGCAGGACTGAGGGGCCCTCAATATTTAACTCTTCGCACTATAACTTTTTGTTTGCTTGTTTGGTTTTGTAGACAAGATTGTACTATGTAGTTCAGGCTGGCCTTGAGCTCACTTTGTAGCCCAGGCTGGTCTTCAACTCACAATAATCCTCCTGCCTCAGCCTTCTAAGTGCTGGGATTATAGGCATGTGCCACTATGCCTGGCACACTATGAATATTATTATTTTACAATAATTAATACACTGCATAATGTTGTCTTCATCATAGTTGTTCAGAGTTCAAGATGCAGACATGATTTCCTGTCTAAATATCATTAGTACAGATCTTTCTTTCATTGCACAAAGAGAAAATAGCTGGATATATAGGCCAATAGTCCATCACAGTAGTGGATTATGAGCTCATCTGTCATTACCAGAAGCTGTTGACCTGAGCCTTTTACAACTCAGCATGTAGATATCGCTTTCCTTTTTATACCTCATGGTTAAATTTTTCTGCTGGATGGTTAAGAACAAGTAAAAGCAAGACCTATGTCACCAAAAGAAAACAATAACAAAAACCTTATTCATTAGGCAACTGTAGAAACAAAAAAAGAACAAGTGATAGGTGCTATAATTCTGTAAAATACAATAAAGGCATTCTTTTGACAAAGAATGCACCCATTGAGGGTGGTTTTTAATGTACTGTATCCTTCCTTATTTGAAAGTCTGTCTATAACTATATTAAACAGTGTTGCTGGGCGTTTGTCTCCTTTAATGATAATTACCTTTTTGGGAGGCTCTTGCTTCTGGGTATATATATTTGTTTTCCCAAAACCCTGGCCAAACTTCACTACTGCTCCATCCACAATGAAGGTTACGGGAGCATTCTTTGGCTGGGACTGGTAGAACAGCGGGAGTCCGCACCTGCAAATAGCAAAGTGAATCTCTGGGAAGCCTCCATTCAAAATCCCTAAGCAGTGATCTACAAAGTGTACTTAGACTCTGGCAGTACTGATGCTTGTGGCAAAAACTAGGCATTAGCTCTTCACTGTCTTTTGTAAAACAACCCCATAGGCATCCCTTAGGGTATTGTTAAAAGTGCTAATCAAAGGCTGGAGATATAGCTCAGTGGAACAAGCACTTGCTTGGCAAGCCCAAGGTCCCAAGTTTGATTCCCAGGACCACAAAAGAAAAAAAAAAAAGCTATAATTGCTGATCAGATTCCTGACTCCTTCCCAAAAGATTCAGCTTTAGGAGCTGTAGGGGTGAGGCCTGGGAACCTGCCTTTATAAACATCCCAACATGATTCTTACAAGATGAATTTGACCAACACTGGCTTATGCAGTCAAAATTGATTTTGCAGTCAAAATTGCTAGGCATCTGAGTAAACTGGCTTAGGAATTCAGTCTAGTATTTTTCTGTCTTATTTTGGTTTTGCCATGGAGAAGTATGAAGGCCCCACTGTAGTGGTTGGTAAACCAATCTGCACAGTAATTGCCTTTTTTTGGGTGGCCACTATTACACTTCTTGAGCTAAGCAATGCAGAACTAGAAGAAAGGACAAAACCAATTTCACACACCGAGCAAAGTTGGGAGCTAAAATGCTTTTTTATCTATTTCCTCTGCTTTAATTCTTTCTTTCTTTATTTTTTCTTGTTTCAGAACTTTTTGTTTGTTTGTTTATTTCCATAGCCGGCTCAGCCTGCCCTAACGGCAGGCCTGGAGCAGCATGTGGTGCAGGGGATCGAACCGCGGTCCCTGCAGCCACCCAAGCTTTCCTAAGCAGGCACTTTAGACCACTGAGCCATCCTCTCGGGCCCCATCCTCTACTTTAGTTCTAATCTGAGTCTATTAGCAGCCAAGATGTAGCTACATCAAGACTGAATTTACTAAAGTTTAACATTTTCACTATTACTAGCCTGAAGTTAGAAGTATATATATTCTTTGCTTTTTTAAAAAAAATGTATTTGGTTATTGTAGGGTCTCACTATGCAGCTCCAACTCGTAATCCTCCTGCTTTAAGCCTCCGTAGTGCTGGGATTACAGGCATATGCCAACATGCCTGATCTCAGTCGGAGGCTCAGTGCACCTAGGGTTGGAGCCAGCATGCATGTGGTACCAGGGACTGAACCTCAGTTCCTGTACTTGCTTAAGCTTGCCTACGCAGGCACCTTATTTATTTTCTTTAGTCTTTTTGAGATAGCGTCTTGCTATGCAGTTCAGGCTGGCCTTGAGCTCACTTATGTAGCCCAGGCTGGTCTCAAACTCATTTCAATCCTCCTGCTTCAGCCTCCCAAGTGATGGGATTATAAGCGTGCGCCACCATGCCCTGCTTGAAACAGGCACTTTAGTCCACTGAGCTATCTCACCAGCCCCCATACTTTTTGGCTTTAAATGAAATTCTTTAACATTCTTAGGTCTATGATCTTATAATTGACTTTATAAATCAGTCTAGAATACAAAACACTATGTTACACTTACCATATGTTCCAATCCATATTTTATGCGCCAGCAGAAAATGAACATTTACACTAAGATTTACACTGGAGTGTCCACAGTAGCTTTACTGGTAATATCCCAAACCAGAAACAACTCAAATGTCCTTGGGTGAGTAAGTGGGCAAACAAAGTGTGATACAGTAGAATACTATTGAGCAACAAAGAAAAACAGATGATTGACACACATACCAACCTTGATGAATTCCTGAAACATATTAAATGTTAAAAAGCCAGGTGCAAAAGATATATACTGAGTAGAAAACATAAGTGGAATTTATATAAAATTTTCAGACCAAACCATAGCGACAGAAAGCAGTTCATAATGTAAGGAGCAGAGGAAGGAGAGTGGCTACAAAGGATACATGAAATACTCTAGTAGTATTATCATAATGGTGATGATGTTATATAATTATTCTTCCATCAAAACTCACCAAAGTGTATACTTTAAATGGGCAATTTTTTGGAGACAGGATCTCATGACATAGTCAAAGTTGGCCTCAGACTCAGCATGTAGCCCAGGCTGGCCTTGAACTTGCTACAATCCTCCTGCCCCAGCCTCCTCAGTGCTGGGGTCACAGGTGTGCCACCACTATGCCTGGCAAAAAGTGGGCACATTTGATTGCATATAAATTACATCTCAATTTTTAAAAATTAGACTATGCTAATTTTTTTTTGTGGTTCTCTGCTCTGGAATGTCTTTTGACTAGTTGTTGTGTTTTGTTTTGCCAATTGGTTATGTGAAAAGTGTGGGGCAAATGGGTATGGGGGAAATGAGCTCTGCAGAGTGAGCTTATGCCAAATGAATAGAACAAGAGAGTAACAGCAAAGTACACAGTGCATCTGAAAAACATGGTATTGGTTACCATGCAAACTCACACATGATAGGCTTGACTAAATCTCTTGAGGCAGTATACTATATCATATTTGGTTTAAAGAGAGTTGAGATAAGGACAGAGGTACAACAGAGGATTACATTAAAATATTATTTTCCTAACACATTATGCTTTTACTTGACTATGCTGAGAGAAACTTATATTGTTCATACTTACTTTGCACACTTCTTCCTGTACTGTCTTTCAATGCCTTCAGGCCTGCACAGAAAATGGCAGTCAAAAACTTAAAAAGGAGCAAATCTCATCACCTACCAACCTCACCGCTTCCTTTCTACACATGCTAAAAGTGCCTCTCAAAAGTTTTCATTTCATAGATGAGCTGGATAAACATGCATGAATTTCAAAGTTCCAGCACTCTTTCACTCCTTCTTTCCATAAACATTTACTGAGCCCTAATATGGGTCAAGTAGCTCCCTGACAGAGGAGGAAGGGAAGGAATGCAGAGCAAAAATTACAGCTGTGGGAACAACATTAATGGCAACAACACTTCAATACTCAGACCTTCATATCTTTTGAGTTCTACATCTGTGGATTTCATAAACCATGCATGGATCAAAAATATTTTTTTTAAAAAGGTTACGTAATTTGTACAGTGTCACAGTACTAGGAAATGAAGAGACTAAATTCAAGCCCCACAGTCGAGCCCAAGAGCCCCCACAATACTGACATAGATAAGCAATGTGTAATCAAAACGAAAAGCAATGGATTTTTTTTTTTGTCTTTTTGAGACAGGGTCTTGCTGGAGAGTTCAGGCTGGCCTTGAGCTCAGTTTTGTAGCCCAGGCTGGTCTCGAACTCTCACCAATCCTCCTGCCTCAGCCTCCCGAGTGCTGGGATTACAGGCATGCGCCACCACGCCCACTCCTAGCAATGGATTTTTATAGCCAGAAGTGATTTTTTTTTTTGCTGTGCTAGTGATGGAACCTACAAGCCTCATGTATGCTTAGCAAGTGCTTTACCAATATCCAAGCACTTTAAAAAAAATTTGTTTTGAGATAGGATCTCCCTACATTTCCCATGACGTCCTCCAACTTGTCAGCCTTCCAAGTAGCTGGGATTACAGGCTTGTTACCACCTCTAGTCAAAAAACAAAAATCTTGAACCTGCCGCCTTTCCATCGGCCAGCCCCATTACCAATCTCCTGGACAATAATAACAAATTTCTGGCTGGTCTCATTTTATCCCTTGTTTCAATTATTAATAGTTAATTTATATACATAGTACAATACATGAGTATAAAATGAAAAGTAAATACCCTCTCATCCTCTACACACTTGCTTACCTTGTTCAAGAGGCAAAATGTTTGTTTTTTGGGGGGTTCCCCTGAGAGACAGTTCATGTACACATTGCAAAATAGTCATGAGAAGCACATGCAAGGCAAGCACTTCACATTTTTTTTTTTATGGCGGAAGGGAACACTGGGAGATTGAACTCAAAACTTCACATTAAGCTATATCTATAGATATGTTTCTGTGACAGTTAAGTTGTCAAGCCTGGGTTCAAATTTGTAATCCTGTCTCAGCCTCCCAGAATGCTGGGATTTGGGGCCAGATACCACCACTATATTCAGCTTCTGGAATTTTTTTGTGGGGGGAGGGGTGCTGGTGATGGAATCCAGGACCTTGAAATGTTCAACAGGCACTCTACCATTAAGTCTAGTAAGTAAAGAATATTTTGCCTTTTTCAGATTCATCTACCATATTTTAAACTATTCTCTTCATTAATCACTTAAAAATGTATCCAGCTTTTCAAAGCATACACATACATAGTGAGTCTTCCACATCCTCAATCAATACCTACTTCATTCTTCACAAGAACTGCATTGTATTCCTCTACATGTAGAACCAAAATGTCTTTTCCCTGTTGGATAAATTCCTGGAAGAGTGTACATTTTAAACTCGGTAGACACTGCCAAGTCACTCCCTGTAGAACTTGAAAACCAATTTATACTCATATACTCAGAGTTGTTTCTCTATAATGCTGTATGTTACTAAACTGTATTCCTGCCAATCGCACATGTGAAAAATGAGATCTGATTTGTATTTCATTTTTAAGAGTGAAGATACACCTCATTTCATAAATTTAATAGCCTTTGATATTTTTTGTGAACTGTCAGTTTATACCTTTTGTTTGTTGGGTTACTTTTAAATTTTATATTAAGGATATGTGCCACTGTTAAGGCAAGTATTCTTAATTATTTATTGGATAATAATTTATTGGACATTCCTCTACTATGTGGAAAATTTAGACTTTTTTTGAAAATTTAGATTTTGTTACCAAAGTAACCTTTATGTTTTTAGTGTGTACACCATGCCTAGTTAAATCTTCATTCTGAATTTATATTTAAAACAAAATTGTTGTGGCTCATGCTTGTAATCCCAGCACTTGGAAGGCTGAGGCAAGAGGATCAGCGCAAGTTTGAGACCAGCCTGGGCTACAAAAGTGAGCTCAAGGCCAGCCTGAGCTGCATAGCGAGACTCTGTCTCAAAAAGACAAAAAAAAATCCTAAAAAAAATTCTTAAACATGTATCATAAATCTGCTTCTACTACTGTCTTACTTCAAATCATTCTCTATTATATAGGAGTTGTATTTGGCTAAGTCTTTAAAGGACCTTTTCATACTTGATGCCAGTCCAAAAATTGCAGCTACTTGAATTCAGAAAAATAACCCAATATAGTGCAATAGTCCATAATAGTAGTGAGTTATCAGCAAACTGGCAATTGTCCAAACCTGTTTTGAAACTGTTTCATTGCTATTTTATCTTTTCTCAGTAAAAGGAAAAATAGATAAATAATAAATAAATACATACTGTAGAGGTAAGTGTAACTGCATCAGGCACCTGGAACAAGATCTGCTGTCCTTCCCATGGCCTACTAGGTACCAAGTGAGTGCATCATTGGGCCCCTGCCTCATCCCATACAGTGCCTCCCTCTGTATCACCCACATCCGTCTTCCTTCTGTCCCTTCAGCAAATGCATACTCGCCAAGTTGTGGTCATACCCTCCACCCCTGCCTGGAATGTCCTCACCAAGTTGCCACGGCTATCTCATGCTCATTTTTCTTAGTGTCACTTCACACATAATCTAGTCAGGGACCTTCCCTGACCACCTTTCCTAAGAGGACTTCATGAGTTTCTCTGTACCAGATCTTTGCTTCATTCATATGGCTTTCCACAATCATGATTACTTGTATTTTTTGGTTTACTAATTTTCTGTCATTCTGTCCATGAGATCAGAACTTGGAGCACTGCATCACTCTATCCCTACAGCTGACCAGTGTAATGGATGTGAAATACATATGCAATAAACACTGGTTGAATGAATTCAATTTAGAAACAAAACAACAAAAATTGAATTCAGGTAGGTGGCCAGATAGCTCAGCAGATCAAAGGGCCTGCTTAGGCTGACTCAGGAACCCGGGTGTGCCTTGCTATACCCGCCCCACCCCTGGGGCACCCTGAGAGGGCAGTTGAGACTGGGTGTGGTGTGCAGTTGTAAACCAAGGGGCTGAAAACAGGAGTCCAATCTGTGTAGTGAGACCCTATAGGCCTTGTACTAAATACGTTAAAAACAGAATTCAGTTTAGTGAAGACAATTACAATCAAGGAATAAATTCTTAGAGGAAAATGTAAGGTGGAAGGGCAACACTCAGGGGGAAGCATGTAAGTCTCTAGGCTTTCATGGAAGGTGTGGTGGATTACCAACTGGTAGTCATCTTGTTACACACAGCCAAATTGAACTAGCATGGTGCTGGGTATGGGAGGCCCACCTGAGGATTGCTGTCAGCAGCATAAGAGTTAGAGGCTGTTGGGAACTTAGAAAGGCTGTTAGGGAAGCTGTTTGGAGAAGTTGTTTTGAAGCTGTTGGAAGCTGCTGGTTGTCTTGGGCTATTTGCTAGGTGACCTTGTCATGCTGGCTTTCCTGATTAACTTAGCTGTTCTCCTCAGAGGAGGAGCTCAGGACCTCATTGATGCTCAGAATGACTATGGTTCATTTTGGAGGAGCTGTAGTCCTCACTTTGAATATCACTTCCTGGCTCCGATGGGGAAGATGGTGCACTGCTCAGCCTGCTGCAGAAGCTTGTCACATTGGCTTTCCTGATGGGAACTCAGCTATCCTCATCGCTAAAGGATTTTGGGACCTCACTGTGGTTGAGGATGACTGTGGTACTCTGTGGGGAGAGCTGTGGTTCTGACTTTAAGCACTGCTTCCTGGCTCCAGTTCAGATCCCTCTGCCTGTTAGCACAGATTCTTCATCCTGCTGGTATAGACTTCCTAGCTTCCACTACTGACCCTTGGATCTTCCCTGCACAGATCCATGAAGTGGACCTGCATGAGACTTTGTCATAGGCTCTAGGCCTCCAGTTAAGACTTCTGGAAGGAATTATTATGGGCCCCAGAATTTCAGCTGGACTCATGCAGGATATGAGGATCCAGGCCCTCAGCTAGATTTTTTGTTTTTAGTGTGTGGGTAGATTTCCTACACTTTCTTTGTATATGATTCTTCGGGTGACAGATAATAATTCTATAAAATGTGTCCTGTATTGTATTATTCCCCTTGCAAAAACCCCAAACTAGGAGAGAAGGCTTCATGAGAAGATAATTGGTTGTTTGTTTGTTTTTGGTACCAGTGATCAAACTCAGGACCTTGTACTTGCCAGGCAGGCGCTTATACCGCTGAGCTATCTTCCTGGCCCAAGGAGATGATGCTCACACTAACAGTCCTCATAGAAAATGGCATTTCTGCCAACAGGAAAAGGAAAAGCAACACATCACACTCTGGGAATTACAGTCAACTATTATTGGGACTTAAAAAAACAGGAGTGTATTATCAATCTTACAAATAAAAAATGATTATAAAGTTATACCATGAACAATTATATAACAAATTATCCCAGAATAAATGAACAAGTTCCTAGAATAAAAAAAAAAGATATACATTGCCAAAGCTCACACAAAAAGAGATATTCTGAATAGACTTTAACAAGTAAGAGACTGAATTAGTAATCAAAGAAAAAAGTAGGGGTCAGGGAAATAGCTCAGTAGAATAAGCACCAGCCTGAGGAGCACAAGGACCTGAGTTCAATCCACAGTACCAAAAAAAAGTGAGATTAAAACCTTCATTGTTTAATTTTACCAAAAGCACAAAAAGTAAGTCCCACATTTACAAATCCTTAACCAAGAAAAGTTCTCAATTCATTCTGTGAGGCCAGTTTTACTGAAAGCAAAAACAAAGACATCAAATTAAAAAAAATCTCAAAAAAAAAAAAAGACATTGGCAAACTGAATCTAGCAGCATACTGAAAAAGAATATACAGCATGACCAAGTGGCATCTCTCTCAGGAATATATGACTGGGACAACATGCAAAAATCAATGTAAGGAATAGAGTTCACAATAAACACATGTGCTTATGGTCAACTGATCTTCAACAAGGGTGCCAAGAACATACAAGAAAACAAGAGAACTCTGCTCAACAAATGATGGTAGAAAAACTGCATAACCACGGGCATAGGAATGCCTGGCTGGGCATGGTGGCACACACCAATCCTAGGTACTTGGAAGGCCAAGGTATACAAACCTAAATGATTATGGCCGGGCGTGGTGGCTCACGTCTGTAAGCCCAGCACTTGGGAGGCTGAGGCAGGAGGATCGTTGTGAGTTCGAGACCAGCCTGGGCTACAAAAGTGAGCTCAAAGCTAGCCTGAACTGCACAGTGAGACCCTGTCTCAAAAAGCAAAAAAAAAAAAAAAAAAAAAAAAAACCTAAATAAATGATTATGGACAGAGGAGTGGATGCACACTCACAAAAATTACTACCCATTTTTTTTGGGGGGGGAACAGGGTTCGAACTCATGACCTTGCACTTGCCAGGTAGGCACTTGTGCCATGGAGCTATCTTCCCAGCCCCAGTATGCAGTTTTTTTTCTTCTTAATTTTTTTTCTTGTTTCAGAACTTTTTGTTTGTTTATTTATTTATCTTTATGGCCGGCTCAGCCTGCCCTGAGGGTAGGGCTGGCACAGCATGTGGTGCCAGGGATTGAACCACGGTCCCTGCAGCCCCTCAAGCTTTCCTAAGCAGGCGCTTTAGAACACTGAGCCATCTTGCCGGGCCCCCCCAGTATCCAGTTTTAAAGAAGGCAATTCTACCACTTGTGATAATGTGGATAAACCTGGAGGATATTATGTTAGATGAAGTAAACCAGACACAGAAAGACAAATACTGCATGATCTCATTTATTTGTGAAACCTAAAACTGTCAAACTCATTAACTGGGCATAGTGGCACAGACCTGTAATCTCAGCCACTAGGAGGCTGAGGCAGGAGGACTGCATATTTCTACTTGTTTTCCCATAGCTCTTTGTTCATAACACCAGTATTTCTTCCTTTCACAACTGGTAGCCCCTTCTTTCAGCCATGAGCTTTTTGGTTTTTTTTTTTTTTCTTTTTTGCGAGACCCAGTTTCGAACTCACAACCTTGTACTTGCCAGGCAGGCACTTGTGCCACAGAGCTATCTCCCTGGCCCCGCCATGAGCTTTTTAATGCTAAACCCTGTGCCTTATTCATTCATGGACCTAGTACCTAGCTAGCTCACTGCCTGGTATACAATATGCTACAAAGGCTGAATCAACTCACTGAAACCTGTGGTTTGTAGTCAAATTACAACCATCAAATGGCAGTGGAATCACATCTCAACACCATTTTTTCAACAAAACCTGATAAAGATTCTGCTACATTAACATGTTCCTGAAGGCCTGAACCACCAGTGGTAAAGTAGGATGTCTCAAGTGTTTTATACCGCTCGTTGTAGAAATAGTAGTGTTTTATACCGCTCGTTGTAGAAATAGTACAGTGGTTCAAACCACCTGGCAGCAAGACATACAAATTATGGCCCCATTGTAAATATGTTAACAGAAGTTAGAAAACTACCAGAAATGTTATAATGGATCCAACTAGATGAGTTGTTCAACATTAGGTAGAATATTTATATTCTTTAGGAACAGACCCCAAGACAACAGTGAAATCCTAGACAGAGGACCTCAACTCCTTACCGCCGAAGATAAATAGTCTCCTCATCTTCGGTGTTACAAAACTTGTGGGCATGTTTCGCAGCATCAATCACACGGGATCTATCCCGGGGTCTCATGGGTAACTTCTCTAACTGACAATCTAAAGGAATAGACAAAGTTTAGGTTACTTGAGCTAATCAGAAGTTTTCAGTGGGGCCCTTAATATTGTTTATATTTTTTATTTTTTCAAGACTAGGGTTCAAACTCATGACCTTGCACTTGCCAAGCAGACACTTGTGCCACAGAGCTATCTCCCCAGCCCCTTAATATTGTAAATTTTAATATAACTACTACATCATTGAAAACCTGTATCAAATTCCCCAACTTAAAATGATGTTAGAGTACTTTAATTTTGGTTTGAGCTCTGTTACTTCGCTGGTTCTCTTTGTTAAATTACTTCTGCTTTGAGGGACATTTTGCTCATCAGAAAGATGAGTACAGGGGCAATCCGCCTGGGTCCCCCTTCTGTCCCTTCTCTAAGACAGAAGCTTTTTCTCAATAAATATTCTGCTCTAAATAAATAAATAAATAAATATTCTGCTCTTGACCTCTGTTCCTAAAATTCATTCTTCAATTGAAAAAAAAAAAAGATGAGTAGAATATATTAGTTCAAAAGAACTTCCCAGCACTGTAGTTTAGGTTCCCATGAGTATAGCGTGTGATAGCACACTTGGGTGTGTATTACACTGCATTAGAGTTATCAAAGACAACTAGGCCTCCTGGAAAGCCTATGAGGAAGGCAATGGGAATGTGGATAAGTGGTAAGGAGTGAATATAAATGATATAAGTATGCAGTATGCAAATGAAAAATCTAGTTTTAATTTGAAAGCTCATCAAATAAAACTAGATACAACCAGGTGTGGTGGCACACACCTATAATCCTAGCACTCAGGAGTCTGAGGCTAGAGAATCACTTAGAGCTCTAGGCCAGCTTGGGCTACAGTCACTTGAAAGCCAGCTTAAACTACAAAGCAAGATCCCATCTCAGTGATCTCCCCCAAGCACAATTATAACATAGATAAAAAGATACAACACAATAAAGTATCTTAAGAATCACAGAGAAAAGAAAATGGTCAGGGTGATTCCAGATTAATGGAGATGGTGGGGAGAAGAGGGGAGTTAGAGAACACTAGAAATTTACATGCTAGCTCATTTTCTCTTCCCAGTAATAAACTGAGTGAGAAGCATGACTGCTGACAAGTAACATGGAATAGAGAACAGGGAGCAGGGTATCATGGATTCAATTTTTAGAAGAGACATGACAGATCCATTAGCTATCCAAGTGATGGTGAAAGGGCACGGGGAGTTTAAGGACAGATTCAAGTCAAAAATGAACATGGAGTCATCAGGGACCAGACAGTACTTAAACTTGGGAGGAGAGATGAGATCACCTACAGAGTGAGAATAGTGAGCTCTAGGGCCTTGAAATGCCTAAAAACTCTGAGGGGAAGAAAGGAAACAGAAGAAAAGGCAAAAGCTGAGGCAGGCCAGGCATGGTGGTGCACGACTGTAACCCCAGCACTCGGGAGGCTGAGGCAGGAAGATCAGTGTGAGTTCCAGACCAGCCTGGGCTACAAAAGTGAG
>PVJA010037420.1:0-20408 GCA_004027025.1 Myocastor coypus | reverse complement strand
CCCAGGGGTGGGGCCAGCAAGGCATGCCTTGGTTGGAGCCCTGGCCGCTAACCTCTGCCTAAGCAGGCACTTTAATCCACTGAGCTTTCTGGCCAGCCGTCTAATTGCACAGCTTACAGAAGGTAAATTCAAGACTGGGACATATGACAAGACAAGCTGTTTCAATTACCCTTCTCTTGTTGCTGAGACAAATACTCTGCACTGAAAATTAAGGAAGAAAAGGTTTATTTAGCTCACAGGTACTAGAGGTTTCAGTCCACACTAGGCTGACTCTAAGGCAGAGCGGCAGAGGGCAAAGAGCACCCATTCATGGTGGCAGCGAAGGGCAGAGAGCGTGAAAGGGAGGATCAGCAGCAACAACGACGTCAGAGGGCTAGTCCATCTCCTCTATGTTGCATTCAGGCTATGGGCCCTAGGCTGAGCGCAGCACTCACACCAATAAGCCAGGAAGCATTCACACCCATAGTCCCAGTGGATCATGAGTTAATCACAAGCTCCAGAAGCCCACCCCATGACTGCATGAGGCTTTGGGGGCACAGCTATAACACAAGGTACTCATTGGCCACAATTGAGCTGAGTCCATTTAAGGACTTTCTAATTATGGGTTACTATTATGCACTAGTTATTACTTACTAATGTTATTTCTCCTTTATGCAAAATTTTGGTAGCATATCTTTTCCTTTAGTCAGTTATTCAAGTCACTTTACAGTTTTTTAAATTCTCTTTCTTTCTTTCTTTTTTTTTTAATACCAGGCATTGAACTCAGGACCTTGCACTTGCCAGACAAGCACTTATTCCACTGAGGTATCTCCCTAACCCTACTTTACACATTTATTTATTTATTTGTTTGTTTGTTTGTTTGTTTATTTATTTATTTATTTATTTATTTTGGGGAACCAGGGATCTGTTCATACTTTAAATTGTTTAAAGTGTTTACAAAGTGACTTTCCACAATATAGGTTCTGAACAATACTAGACACTTTTCAGATCAAATGTTAGTAAGTCATTTAAAAGGATTAATTATTTTGTGGGTGTTGTGCAATGCTTTCTGAAACTTTTTTTAATTTTTGTATTTTAGGAAAAGGTCTAGAAGGTGTTCGGCTTTGTAGGCCTGTTTACAGCCTCCCAAGAGCTGAAATTATAGGTGTGCAACACCATGCCCAGTCTCAATTGCTGTCTCAGCATGCCCAATAGGCAGGGCTGGCACCGCAGGCTCAGAGATTGAACTTCCAGCTCCTATCACTGCTTGCAAGAGCTTTAGTCTCCCGAACTATTTGGCTGGCTTTGCTTTTTCTAAAACTTTTCTGTTTTCTATAAATGTTCATCCTTCGTTCAGAATTTTGTAGAAGTTACACAATTCAGAGAACGTGCTTTAAGAAATTTACACTTAATGTGTCACAAATAATAATAACGCCCCCAAATATCCATATGGAATTCCATATGGAATCTCATATGTTTAGGTAGTGAAAAATAAAACAGGCAAGGGAATATGTAACTACAAACAGAAAATACACTTATGTATAAATAATATTGATGATAAAGGCTAAAAGAAACATAGGTGGAATTCAAAAGGAATGGAAGGATAACTATCCCACATTTGTTGTTTGTACACTCCTTATGTCAATGATTTATAATTATTCCCTTTGTCTACTTATAATTTTTAAAGACCTTGTTTGAATTTCTAAATGAAATTTTATTTTTAATCTTACATCTCTTTCTATTACTTCTGTATATTGAGGTTAAAATTCTAGAATCTTCTCATCTTTTTATCAATTGTATGATCAGCTATTGCCTTAAGCTGTGTGGCCATATATAAATTAGTTAACAACTGCTTTTCTGTTTTTATGTATGAAAAGTATGCAAATATTTCCTACAGGATAGGCATTGGGGTGAAAAACTGACAAAATCCACATAAAGCATATGCTATACTATCTGCTATAAATTGATTCTGTCAATTAGCATGATGAATATGTATCAATTTGTTATGTACATATCTATACTGAATGTTGAATTATTTTATTTCAACCAGGTAAATTTGTGAGCCTTCCTTTATTACTTGGTTGTTTTCCTCAAATACATACCACTTACATTTCTGCTAGTAAATTGCATAACTGTAGATTGCTGTTAATATTCGGAGGCCTAATAACATTTATTGACATGTATTTCCTTAAATGCAGTTTCCTTCCTGATATGAATGCCACTTTTCAAAGTCATTTTGTCAAGGAAATGTACCGACACTGCCATAGCTGCTTCTCTTCTGAAGAAAAATATAAAGAGAAAAAAAATCCCCAAATTGCTTGTAGTCCATAACTAGCTATAGCAATGCAAAAGTTAATAAATATTGATGATAATTTTAGCAGGGCAGAATAAATATGTGCTCTAAATTCCTAAACGGATGCTGTTAGGCAAATGCATTTAAGGTTTGCCATTTTTATTAGTCCAATGTGTTTTTGTTCTGCTACATACAAAAATCATGATAAGAAAAGATATAATTACAGGCCCTGTTCAAGCATCTCTCCTTGACTGTAATACATCTAAGATATAAAAGGTATGGTGTAGATAAAATTCCACCAGTGTTTGGTCAGTGACCAAAAGCCAATGTCTCATTAAAATAAAGCAAAATACTTTTCCAAACTATAAGATGGTTTTAAAGATGTTTTAATGTTCTAAACAAGTTTGATGGTTCCACAGAACACTTTCATTAACAGATCTTAAGTACCCTATTTTGACATTACTACCTTACTTTGAGTTACTCTTTTCTCCCACTCTCTCTTCTTATTTTTAAATTCAATACATTTTATAAAATAGTCAAATCTGTAACTGACTCTGTTTTATTTTCCACAAATTTAGTAATGATACATCATTTTAAGAATATATTTTTAAATGATGTTAATAACATTTGTTATTGTCATCATTATGATTAACTCAAAAATGTTCTATCAGATATGGTATTTTAAAAAGTCAAGCATTTTACTGTTGGAATTAATTTTGAGTTTAGAAAGATCTTCCCAAATTTGTACATAGAAATCTGATTTATATGTTAAGGCAATGGAACTAATTTCATATTTTAAGATTCTTTCAAGCTGGGGAGACAGCTCAATGGTCTAAGCACCTGCCTGGCAAGCACAAGGACCTGATTTCAAAACGCAGAACCACATGACCTGCCTGCCTTGGAACCCTTGGCATACCATGCCAGCCCCAAAATCAGGTGTAGCGGTGCACACCTGCAACTCCAGTGCTGGGGAGGCTGCGATGGGATGATCACTAGGAATCTGAGCTGCATAGCAAGATTCTGTACCAAAGAAAGAAAGAAAGAAAGAAAGAAAGAAAGAAAGAAAGAAAGAAAGAAAGAAAGAAAGATTCTTTCACTTAAAATATAAGTATCTGTAAAAGCCTTTCTCA
Organism: Myocastor coypus; assembly: GCA_004027025.1. Classification (NCBI taxonomy): domain Eukaryota; kingdom Metazoa; phylum Chordata; class Mammalia; order Rodentia; family Myocastoridae; genus Myocastor; species Myocastor coypus. The sequence goes on along the minus strand of PVJA010037420.1, from coordinate 17,006 downwards.
GTCTTAATCTTTTCCCATTCAATCTAGATTTTTGAAAAATGTCTAATTAATAAATTGGTAACAAGTGAGGGAAGTGAGAATTAGAATTTCTAGACTATAAAATTTATAGTTTTTATATATCAATGGAAAATAGTAGAAAATATATAACTGACCTATATTTATATGAACTATATTTCTTCAGTCTTTGAGAGACCCCTGGAAAGAGCTAGATTAATATACATTCTATATTCACTGTAGAATATAGGATTCAACATAGAAGAGTAGAGCTAGTTTCTGCCTATTAGAATTACATTTTTAAATCTAAATATTTTCATAAAATACCTCAAAATGTCAGACCAGAAATACCTAATAGACACTGTTGTGATATAACATTTTTGTGCATTACTTGGAAATGTGCATTAGCTTGCTTGAAATTTTTCCTACTGACTTAAGGCCTATAAATACTGTGGAAATACTTTCAAAATACAAAAGAAGCAAAAGATTGTTGTATTATGGTAATGTAATTGATGTGATTCTTGAAAATAATTTCTCCGTGTTGATTTCAATATGAAAACTGTACATGTTTCCATGTTTTGCTTCATCAATAATCACTGCCAACAGCTTTCTAACTAAGAGCTTTTCTTTTGAATAATAGACCATCAGATTTTGGAACAAAGTAGTGGACTGTCCCTAAATCAAAAACCAAAAACTGTGCTTAATTTTGGCTGGGAATGGTAGTGCATGCCTGTAATCCTAGCACTTGAAAGCAGAGGCAGGAGGATTGCTGGTAGTTTATGCTGTAAACTGAGTTCTAAAAAGACAAAAACAATTTTTTAAAAAAAGAGGTAAAATATCCCACAATTTCTTCTAATGGAGTTTTATTTAAACACTGAAAAGTAAGGTTTGCTCAAAACAATAAACGTGGTATTAAAAATACATCCTGGGTGCCCTGTGCCTTGCTCTTGTGTGGTCGTCCATCTTCACGCTGTAGTATGCATCTCTTTCTAGTCTTCCACCGTCTACTCTTGCTCTCCCTGTTTCTTTCCCTACCTTTAAAAAACTTTGTTACTATTTAAAGCAGAAGAAAACACACCTTTGATGGTGCATTAATTACTAAGTTTTCTTTTTGAAGCTTTTCCTGGAATCCCTGGCACAGGTGGCTGAAGCAGGAAGTGGTTCATGTTCAAACCCAGACAGAGTAGTTCCATTTTTTTAATGGAAAATTTATTTGGAAAAATGATGTATACTATCTCAGGTGTTTCATGTTATTAGTTCTCTGCATTTGCATAAAGTGCTGCTGTGTGTGGAGTCCCCCATGGGTCATGTGTTACAGAACTGTTCTACAAGACAGCAATATTCGGAGGAAGGGATTGGGGGAAGGAATAGATTTTGAGAGCTTCAACTCAATGAACCTTTGAGTACCTCAATAAGCTGATTAGGAGGTAGGCCTTAAATGGATAAAGGAGATATGCAGGTCACAGCTTTAAAAAATAAATTTGTTCCTCCCCTCAGGGCCCTACATTTTTTTTCACTCTGTCAGGGCCCCAACTGCAATGAAAGCGCATCTCTGCTCCACCATGCCTTGCCCATGATGTGCTGTTACACCTCAGGTCCAGAAACAATGAGGGGAGCTGACCCTGGACTGCACCCTCTGAAAGAAAGCACAATAAGATCAAAGCTTCCTTAAACTAAGGGGCATATTTAAGTATTTGTAACAGCAATAAAAAACTAACACAAACCTTGTTTGTATATTAAAGTTTTCTATTTTCTCACAAATACATTAAAATTAGAATGACACATTAGGTTGTCATGCTATTTCCCCAACACTAAACAAAAAGTTCAGGTGGAATAGCTAATATTTTAGGTAATCACAGTGCACCCTACAAAAGATCTTTTTAATAGGAAATTATCATTGCAAGTGAAAAATCCAAAACAGAAAAAATAGATTTTTTAGGAATGTTATGCTCAATGCAGCAAGCTCTTCTTCTCCAGCTCTCCTTTCTATTTTATTGGCAACAGCCCTCCGCTGGGCCTGCCCAGAACCACACTGCTGTAGTTCAGCTGGGTACAGTAAACTGCTCGCCAGTTGTTGAGGATCTCCCTCTATACCAATATTAACGATAACGATGGAAGTAGCTATTGCTTATATATTGTTCAGCGTGGGTTTGTCATTATCTTATGGATTTATCATTATCTTAAAATGTTGCATCTATTAAGCCATTTAAACTAAAATGCTACAATATTTACTAGTGTTAGTTGTGCAGAATCAATGTGGCATAAAATATATGTGTTAAGAAAATACATGTGTTAGGAAAAAAATGCAATGATTTGGGAAAAGAAGAAGTAAATAAAATTATGTTTAACCTAGGGCCACAATGTCAAAAGAAAATAAATCAATTCATTTAGCAACATATAATTTCTCCAAAGAAACTATGGAATGAACAAGCTTGAGAACAGTCCGCGAGGGGAAGAAATACCTAAGGCATTAATTTGCGGACGCTCTCCAAATGAAATGTGTCTTACGTTAATTTTGGATCTGAATATGGTAGCTCGGGCATTCCTAAGTTTATATCCAAGCTAGCTCCTCCAGATACGTGCTGTGGGATCCATAACTCCGTGGCTGAGGTGTGGTTGTACCTTAGCTGTAGACCTACTGCAAATCCACTACTGCGTGGTGGAGTCACGGTGAGCTGCAGGTACCACTGAACAAGTTCGATTTAGGGGAAGAGGCTTGGGATCTGGGGTGGTCAGAGCTCTCCAGCTAGCATTCAGGAGAGGGATTATATATACTGTAGGGACAGTCCACAGGTAGGTGACATCCCTCTCTTAGGGAAGTGAAAGAGATGTAAGGTCTAAGTAGCGCCTTATGGCTCTCTGGCATACCAGTGTATATCAGTTCCAATGGCATCTGTAACTCCTTACTATCAATGACAGAAAACTCATTTCTGCCTTTAACAGTAATAGCTATTCTCATTCTTGCACTTCTGCTATTCTAAGTGATAGCCAGTCATTTTGGAGATATCTCAGCACTACTTGCTCTGGCATGTTTATCTTCATTTCATAGTCCTCTTACCATCTTTGGGGCTCTAGATTTTTCTTCTACCCCGCATTCACTATGCAGTGTGAACCTTAGCTTCCTTAGTGTGAGTATTAGCAGGGTAGGTGGCCACAAGTTGTTTGCCTAAAGAACGGGACAATATTAACAATGTATATTGAAATTATATTTTAAGGACACTTACCTAATACCAGTTTCCTTTCAGTTAGTGAGCTCTGTGTTTTTGCTACCAATCTCTAAAATGTGGTGAGTTATGGCTAAACGGTGGAGAAGAGATTCTATCTTCTACTTGAAGCTATCTTAAATTTACATAATGCAAATAAAGCAAATGAATGAAGTTCTGGTCATCTGTTCTGTCTTTTAGAATAGCACAATAAAGATCATTTTATTAGCCAACGCCACATATTTATGTGAAGCAATGTGATCTAATTCACTATCTCCACTTTCCTTCTCATTGAAAGAATTGCATCTACTCTGCCGAGGCCAATCAAACGCAGCAATTTTTGAAGCAAAATTAAGGAGCCCAGTCTGATGGGGCATCTCCTACTTCATTCCTACCCTACAAGGACAAGGCTTTGAAATTTTCTTATTGAGTATAATTTCTTGCCTTCAAGGAAGATCACATTATTTTGTCAAGATATAGTTCATGAAATTTGGATCCTTCCCTCACACTGATCCATTGTATTAAAAAATTTCTAGAATCTCATTTATTTAAGGTGGGTTGTTGTTCTGTGTCCCTGTTCTCAAGAGGCAAAAGCAAGGAGAGATTTAACATGCCTGAATGGGGGGGAGGAGGGGTTTTATATTGGAAATGCTCAGAGAAAACAAACATAGAACATGGGTAATTTGCAGGAAGGGAAAGACACAGATCCTGATACAAAAATCGGTCTGAAAGAACAGAGTTTGAGGTCAAAGAAGCCAAAGCAGAAAATGACCAGATACTCAGCTCCTGAGTTTCAGTGCCAGATTAGTAATTTATGCAACGATTTTTTTTTTCATGTTTTAGGGAAGGGTCTATAAGGTGTTCAGGGTCTCACTACTAGTTTGGACTCGTAGTGATCCGCCTGTTTATAGCCCTCCCACAAGACCTAGGATCACAGGCGTGTGCCACCACCCATTTGCTCTCTCAGTGTGCCCAGGGGACTGGATGGCACAGCAGGCCCAGGGATCAAGCTAGGCCTGGTCCCTGAGCCTGCTTGCAGACACTTTAATCCACTGAGCTATTTGGCCAGTCTTATGCTATGAATTTTTTTAATATAAATCTTCTTTGTAAACCATTTTTTCTTTATTTTATTTTTCTTTATTTTTTATGGTGCTGGGGATTGAATTCAGGACCCTGAGCTTGCCAGGCAAGCACTTATTCTACTGAGCTATCTCCCCCGCCATGCATGCTATGCATTTTAACCATCAAGAAATTATCTGCAATTATCCATTCCCCTTCCACTCCTCACCCTCTTCCCTCTCTCAATCTCCAAACCTCCTGTTCCTAGTTTCATTATTGCTGTTATTAATTTGAATTCATGTTTAAGAAAAAAGGTTCAAAATATGATATATAAGTGTACCTACTTACAAACATACCTGTAAACTGCTTGTACAGTAAATAGGTTAATACAAGAAGGAATTATTTTTCAGTCTACAATAATTTTAGTCTCCATTATAAAACGCTGTCAGTATTATTCCTAACCCTCTCTCCTTTCAATTATTTTTGCTCTTCAGTTCTTTTCAATCAGCACTAACGCTTTCAAGCTTCGGTTCTGCTGAAAACTGCTGCTGTCACTTTCCTTAAGCTGCAGCAAGGTAGAGGGCTAGGATATTGCAGTGACACGATAGCATCTTATAAACAAGGCTCCAATTTGATCATGACAGGGCCTACAAGCAAGAAGACAATTGTCCTTTTGCCAGTGTAGTAAGGAGGATTCGTCCAGCCAGCAAGTGTAGGGAGGTTATCCTGTTAATGATTCCTGAGTTCATCTGCTTGAATCCAGGCTCACCAGCTTTCACTCTTTCTCTACTACGATACCACATTTGGCATAAGACAATATACTTGAGTTTCTTTGCTATGTCCTCGGATTGATTTTAGTACAGAATAGTGTGTAGTTGTAACATATGATAATCTCCTTTGGAATTGTTTTTAAAGCCTCTGACTTTTAAAATGTCTTAAGTTAGAGATTAAGTACCCTGAGCATATCATTTCCTTTGTGTTTTTGTAAGATCTGTAATGTAATAAAAAAGCAGTCAATCACGCTACAATCCTAAATTTTATAACCCTTAAATCCACAAGTGCAATGTCTGCTTGATCTTCTAATATATTATATCTCATAACAATTTAAAAAATCAAAAGATTTAATAATGGGTTATGTGGAGGCAGGACCTAACTTTATTTCATATTTTTTATTTTGTTATTTCACATTTTAAAAAGGCAAAGATATTCTTACTACCTTCAGATGTATAAAATATCCAAATCAAAACCCAAATACAACCATTTGCTTTCAAGGACATTCTTGATATTATTTCTCTTTCCAGAGTAGAGTAAGAGATTAAGAATCTGTGCTTCTTAATCATGTAATTGAGCATGAATCCAAATAAAAAATTTAGAAGGGAAGGAAATGTAGGATGGAGCAAAAGAAAGTTGTAGATATGTTGATAAATTACTATAGCCTCTAAAATATTAGTGATGTACAAGCCATATTCAATGGAAAGGAAAAACCCGCCGCAGCTCAAATCCTCAGGCTCAGCTCAGCAGGGAATGCCTGTGCCCATGTACGCGGGTGGGCGGGGCACGGGGGCGTTGCCTGCATCCCTGTTAAGAGCCCCAGACCCTTTGCTCTCTGCCTGGCGGTCTGCAGGAACAGTCAGTCTTCTCTTCTCCCTGCTTCTGTTTTTACCCACTGTCTCCCTCTCGTGCAGACATGTCGGGCTTCAGTCTCGAACTCGCGGCCTGCCAGGAAGAAGAGATAGCCTTTGAGGAATTGGAGTGGCATAGAGAAGAGAGGAAGACTTCGGAGAAGAGTCTTCAGGAAGAAGAAACACTATTAGCTGAGGAACACCCAGGTGACGCTGAATTGCCTTCCTCATTGGGAATTGGCTCTGCTGGAGTCCACCGCAGCAATGCTCACGAAGGTGCGCCAGCACTACCACCAGGACGTGGAGGCCGCCACCAACCGCCAGACCAGCCTGCAGCTCTACGCCTCCTATGTCTACCCGTCCATGTCTTACCATTTTGACCACTATGGTGTGGCTTTCAAGAACGTTACCAGATATTTTCTTTTCCAATCTCACAAGGAGAGAGAACACACTGAGAAGCTGATGAAACTACAGAACCAGCGCGGTGGCTGGCTCTGTCTTCAGGATATCAAGAAACCAGACCATGCTGACTCAGAGAATGGGCTGAAGGGGAAGGAGTGTGCGCTGCACTTGGAAAAAGAGCTTGAGCCAGTCCACCCTGAACTGAAGCTGCACCAGCAGGCCACTGCGAACAACGACCCCACCTCTGTGACTTCATCGGGTGGGGGGGGGGGGGACACACTACCTGGACAAGCAGGAAAATATCACCGGAGAGCTGGGTACCCCAGCGAACAACCTGAGCAAGATGGAAGCCCAGACTCCTGCATGCTTTGACAAGCATACCCTGGGGGCCAGTGACAATGAAAGCTAATGTCACCAAGGCAGCACAGACATGTGGGGGCTATATTTACCTTTCCTATAAACTGTACCAGAACATCTACTCAAGTGCTTTGATTCCTTCAAATAAAGAAAATTAGGTCCCTGGCCAAAAATCAATCAATCAATCAATCAATCAATTTAATAAATAGATAAATTGAAAACAATAAAATATTGGAGGTGAGTTTTACACATGCAGAGGCTGTATGGGATTACTGTACATTATAATCTGCTCTGAGGGAAATACTACATGAATTTCATTTATACATTCACCCTGTCCCTTTTCTATTACTGAAAACAATGCATTATATTCTTGTCTTAGTTATCTTTTCTCCTTGCTGGGACAAATACCTGACACTCAAAGTGAGGGCAGCAAAGGTTTATTTAGCTCACAGTTACTGGAGGTTTCAATCCATATTCTGCTGGCTCCAAGGCAGAGTGGCACCTGGCAGAGGGCAGTCTTTCAGAGAGCTGGGTGGAATAACTCACCGCAAGCAGCTAACTTCTCTTCCTCCCTTACACTGAAATGCAAATCACCTGCCCCAAGGGAGAGGCAGCACCCATTTCCACAATAATCAATTTCAAATTCCAGAAGTTGCCCCAAGACTGTATGAGGCTTTGGAGGGACACCTGTACACAAACGATAACAATTCTGTATTACATCCAATTATTTTCCTATATAAAACTATGAAACCATAATGGACAGAATAGGTGGAAAACAGCAATTATTATGTTTTGGTAATTATGTGCCCACTATCCCTGAGTGTAGGTATTATCTGAACACCTGCTCCCATGGCTCTGAGGTTGTATCAAAGCCCAACGCTTATCGCATGGCAGAAGATCAAATACCCTGGCATATAGGGCACATTATTACCAACTTTTCCAGAGAAAAAGAAGAGGAAAAGGATGAGCAAGCAGAGGAAGATAAAATTGCTCTATCATGGTCAAATTTGAATATACAATCATCCTCAGAAAAAGAGACAGCTACATGAGTAGCCACTTCCTTGTTAAAGATTCAGCTAAAATCCAGAGGAAGATGATGATAAATGAATTTTGTAAGTGTATAGCATTGATTGAGCAGACACCATGAAGATGCTGCTATTATGATACACACCTATAGTGAGGAATTCAATTACAGTGTCTTACTATATGTAACAAGATTCATGGGAAGCATGATAAATATTCCACTTCTTTGTTACACTTCAAAATCAACAAACTGATAAAAGCACACAAATAAAGAGAGTATGATTAATATTGACAGGAAGTTAAATGTGAAGTTTGGCATTTATGTACAATACTATTGCATTTTAAATAATTGCATAAGAATTAGATCCAACGAACTGGTACAACCTCTACCTGGGCAAAACCTTTATCACTACAAGAGAGGAAGTTCTGACAGTGGTTGCAAGTGCTTTTTTTCTGCTAGAGGTGACCCTTCAAAGGAGTGTGGACCCATAGCTTTTGCCAGGTTCTTCTCTCCAAAGCTGGCAGTCAGGTGAATTACTCTACGTTACCCAGTGAGAAGTAGATGAGCAGAGGGACAGAAACCAAGAAGTTCATCTGGTGAGATTCTGTCAACATGGAATGAAAAACCAGGAAAGAGTTCATCCAAAATAGGCGTTCAGACTTGGGAATCAGTTTCTCGTGTCACTAAATGAGAAGTTTCAACGATATGATAGGAGAAGACAAAATTTCTGTGAATAAAAGTTGTTGCACTAGAGTACAAGCATATTTTGAATCTGGATATTTTAAGCTGCATGATGTGCTGTACTTTAAAAGTGTTGTGATAATTTACACTCCTATGGACACAAAAGAGATAGTTAAGGTATTTTACCATTAGTGGCAATATAAACAATGTCTAGAGAGAACAGATTCTGAATCAGAACCTATGGCTTCAATGGTAATTTTTATCTGAACCAGCCTTACACAAATGCTTCACAACAGCAGTAGTCACTGTGCTCAAAATGAGGCTTTTCAATATGAGATATTAGCCAATATTTATGTGTGCTGTCAAGCCGACTCAGGAAAAATGCCATATCTTTATACTTCCTTTGCATGTATTTGATTAGAAATTAAGTATGGGCATATATTTAAATTGTACTTGTTATTTATTTTAAATTTAAAATCCTATATTTATACCTTTTCATTTTTTATTTATTTCATGTTGAGAAATTTGTTTATCCTCTGTGAAAATTAATGAGATTAAATCAATGCTCATTGCATAGACTGTAAAAGCTCTTTATGGGAAGTATATTTTAAAAACGGTATGAACTACTTGGTTTTCAAAATTTCCTCTTCTAATTTAGTTAATAATATTACTATATTCATTACCATTTCTTTGATTTCAGTTTCACAAGGTCTCCCTAACTCCAAGACTAAAAATAACCTTAAACACTTTCAAGTATTATGTATAAATAAATATGTACTGATGCTTATGAATTCCGTATGGATTTACTACTACGATCTTTCATCACTAAATTGAAATATTATCTTTTTTGTTTATTGAATGCTCATAAATAGGGATCTTAATGTAGCTATATTTCATTTCTGCTCTACTTATCAAACTTCTACAGTGATAACCATAATTCCAAACATACCAGTATGGGCTGAGAAGATAGCACAGTGAAATAAGTGCTTGCCTGGCAAGTGCAAGGTCCCAATTTCAATCACCAGTACCACAAAAAACAAACAAACAAAAAACAGTACATGTACTCTTTTGAAGTATCAATTCTTTAAAAGACTTTTTAAACGTATTTTTTCCTCATCATCAACATCTATACTGGAATAATCATACGCTATGATATAAGATTATCTAAATTATTTCCTTGCATGTGTGTTAATCTTATAAGCTTATTGCAAAATTTGATTTATATGTGTCTGCTTTAAATGTTTACATTAAAAGTTTGCTAACTTTACTTTTCATTTTAGAAAATTAAAGTTGTGAATTTGGACATCATTAACATGTGGTGGCTCCTGATTGCCTCTAATACATTTTATGTTTACGCTCCTATTATTAGGATACCTTCTTTCCTCACTCTCTGTCTATCTCTGTCTCTCTGTCTCTGTCTCTGTCTCTGTCTGTCTCTGTCTCTGTCTCTGTCTCTCTCTCTCTCTGTCTCTGTCTCTCTCTCTCTCTCTCTGGCAAAAGCAAGTATGTGCACTAGAATTTCTCTGATTACTTCATAATTTTCTGCATTCTGATGTTTTTGCTCTACTTGAGATGATTACACTGATAGAACCCTTTTCCTTTTTTTTTTTTTTTTTTTTTTAATACTACTGAACAGGGCTCCGTTGTGTTGAACTGAAAATAAAGCATGTACACGGCATATATGTGTTTACCAAAACATTGCCCTACCAATTCTATCAGAAGAAATACTTGCCTGTTTTTGTTTTCAGACACTTGAGATAGATGCTGAGATTTTTACTACAAGTATAATATCTAGATAAAGGACTGCAATGCCTATGCAGATTTGCTGCATGGTAGCACATTCTCATTTATAGGGGTCTCATTTTCCATTTCCACAAGGAATCAATGAGTGAGCCACAAGCTCCTGAGCCTTCTCCATCAGCTCCCCAGTTTACTACAACACAGTAAACATTACTGGACTGAAAAAATGAAAAAATCTCCTTAGCTTACTGTGACTTATTTTTCTCTGTGTGAAATTGTGCTACTTGCTATTGGCATGGGCTATCTATACATGCGTATTACCTATTTGTACATTTTCCTTCTAATCTTGAAAAAAACTACCTAGTGCTTCTGGATTTTTGTGTTGGCCTAGTTATGTGTAGTGCTGTCATTGAATTATCTGAGACATCTGTGAATCATTTAACATTTTAGGTGCTTTTTTTTATTGTTCCCTCAGGAGTTTTACAAAAATGTTGACATCCTTAAATTTTCCCATATTTTGTATTACTTAGGTCAATTTCCCCTCAGTGAATCCCTTTTCTCCTGTAGAATAATTCTTTCCTTTTCTTAGATGTTTCCATGACTTTTGAAAACTATTTGTTTAGTTAAGAAGCTTTTCTTTTAATACTACTCATTCATTGTTCATGCTCCTCAGGACTCTGCATTTAGAATTCTGCTCTCATCTGACTGAGAAACTGTATTCAGATATGATGTATACATTGAAAGGCCATAGCCACACTAATGCCTCTTTCCTATGTCTGTGCCTGGCATCTCTGGCTGACTGATCACAGTCTCAGGCAACCGCATCTCTGATGAACTTTCAACTTTCTCATCAATCACTGCACTGTTCTTGCAGGTCCTCAAATATATTCCCGAGAGTGCTATTTTCTCTGTCTATATCCTTACTGCCTTGTGATAGTTGTGATACAATCCAAACGTGGTGTCTCTACAGTTTTAGGTTACAAACGTCTCCAAAAATGGAATATTTGTTCAATAAACATCATATAGACCCTGAAAAGGTATATTTTCACACAATATAAACACTAATGGCAAATCAGGTATTGCCCCCTAGCCCAAAAGGAAAAATGAACCAATATTACATTTGAAATCATTATTAATGAAGCCAACCTAGTCATTGTTCACTAACTTTTTAACCAATATTTCTTAAACATATATTGTTACATATTACTAGGAAAGATATAATGACTAATAAGTATAATCTCCTAAGTAGGAAATATTTTTATTTTTTATTTATAGATCCAGGTGACTTTGGCTCAAATGTAATATTATAATTAATTTTCATGGGAGGTATAGACTATCTATTATTTATATTTTTTATATGTTGACCAAAACTGTGATAGAAAAATGAATACATTGTATGCTACTTAGCACCAAGTCTTTCCCAGGTTTCAAGTGACTTCACTTCCTCAATCTAATTAATGCTTCCCATAAATTCCACAGTGTGTTTGATAAATCTCTTTCCTTGGGATGCCTTGTTTACCATGAAAGCAAATCCAGACATCTTGCTGCTGGCTGAAGTCCCAGACTTATTTCTCGATTATTTCTTTCATCTTGTTTTGCAGTTTAACTTCAGGATGGAGCCCACACTCCTGGTTCTTTGACCTCGCAGGGATGGTTCAGGATTATGCAGAATTCCCAGTCTGTATGCATACCGGACATTCTGTACCATGTGTCATTCTTCCAAAACATATCTTTTTTTCTCAACTATTTCTTTGTTTCCTGCCCCCTTTCTACAGCTCTACCTCTCAGGAAATACATGACAATCTAATTTTTGCACTCGCAGACTACTTACTGCTATGAACTGGCATGGCTCTCCGTGTGTTCCTGGGGAAAATGGGGAGAGAATGAAGAAGTAAAGACAATAGATGAAAGCTGAGGTCAGTGGAACCCTCTCTCTCTCTCTCTCTCTCTCTCTCTCTCTCTCTCTCTCTCTCTCTCTCTCTGGATAGTAGACAGGAACTGACCGAGCACTGCAGGAGCATGTATTCATCCATTCGACAAGGTTAGTATCACAGGACAGTGCTGCCTAGCAACATAAGGCTCCTATTGTCTCAGGCGAGGTTTTCTCTCAGGACCAAGTAGCATGATTTCTCCCTACCCTTCCTTAGTCCCTACACCACCTACACTTCCTTAGTAACTTAGTTTATCTCTGCAGTATAAAACTGTGGCATATTATTGGAACTGCTCCAAATTTGTTATACTCTCAAGGGTACTAGTTTTATTGTGATGATGAATGAGTTATTGTATTTCTATCATTTGATCATAAGCTTATAGAATAAGCTTCGCTTTGGCATATAAAAATAAAGGAGCTCTGGAATGTAACATACATATTATGTGTCAGTTTTGTCTCCCTTACTCTTCTCACTGTTGGGACGAATACTCAACACTCAAAATGAAGGAAGAAAAGTTATTTTTTAGCTCAGATTTACTAGAGGTTTTGGTCCCTACTCAGCTGCCTCCAGGGAAGACTGGCACATGGCAGAGGGCAGCAGTTCGTGGAGGCAAAAGGTAGCAAGACAGCAAGAACGAATGGGAAGAGTAGCAGCAACAACGGCCACGGACAGTAAGTCTATCTCTCTGTCTCTCTGTCTCTCTTATGTGACATTTTGGCTCTCTGCCCCAGGCTTAGTGCAGAACTCACCTCCATAATCCCAGCAGTACACAGGCCCATTCCCAGCCAGGGACCATAAATTTGTGATCAGTTAACCACAGACTGTAGAACTATGCCTTGAATGACTACATGAAGCTTTAGAATGGCAAATACCCACAAACAATAACACTGTTGATATTTATATTAACAGAAATAATTCTTTTGGCAAATTAAAGAGCACAAAATTTCATCTAATTGGGCTGAATGATTAATTTGATGATTAGTAGAAATGTACATATAAAGCAGGGATTAGGAAATAATATATGTTTGCCTGATCTGTGAAGAAGAAGGGATAGAAATAAGAGATGCAGAAAAAAAAAAATCAGGCCTGCAAGATAGCTCAGCATACTAAAGCACCTGCTTAGGAAAATTTAGGCAAGCACAGGAATTGAGGGTGTTTGTTTGTTTGTGTTTTGTTTTGTTTATTGCAGGACTGGGGTTTGAACTCATGATCTTGCACTTGCCAGGCAGGCACTTGTGCCACGAAGCTATCTCTCCAGCCCAGGAACTAAGGTTCTACATGCTGTGCTAGCCCTGCCCCAAGGGTAGGCTGAGCTGGTCAGAATTTCCCAGCGCTGGGGAGGCTGAAAGCAGGAAAGCAAGAAGATCACCGTGAGTTTGAGCTGCATAGGGAGACCCTTCAACAACCAAATGCATTTTTAAAACTTATTATTATTATTTTTTTATTATTATTATAATTATTAGTTAATACATTGAATAATGTTGTCTTCATCGTACTTGTTCAGAGTACAATATGCAGATATGACTTCCTGCCTAAACCTAATTACTACAGATCTTTCTTTAATAAAATACAATGTTAAGAAGGAAAAAATCCAGAATAAATAGTAATGAAACTAAATTTAAATGATTTTAAATATTAATAGGCATTTTATCACCACTGAATCTCCAAAACTTTGTCTGTACTTCCTAAAAAGGTTTATGAACTAACATATTTTCATTGTAAAACCATTTACTATGGTATTTATTTATTTGTTTTAATTTGATGTATTTAGTACAGGGTCTACAGAGTCTTACTATGTAGATCAGACTTGTAGTGAGTCTCCTACTTTCAGCCTCCCAACTGCTGGGATTACAGAGGCTTGCCACCATGCCCCATCTCAATCACTGTTTCAGCATGCCCCAGGAGCAGGGCTGGCACTGCAAGGTGAGGACTGAACTCCAGCTCTGCCTAGCAGGTGCTCCAATTCACTGAGCTATCTGGCCTGCCCCCTCTATGGTCCTTAAAGGAATTCTAAATTCAAAATATTTTAAAGTCCTCAATTGTTTCTATCAAGTTTATAGAAGAGCAATATACCCAGTTCAATCCCAGGTACCAAAAGCAAAACAACCAAAATGCTAAACATCTTTCTATTTGCACATTAGGGTAATGATGTGTAACTCTGCAAATACCTTATAATTCTCATAGTAATACTAATTTTTATAAAGCATTGTAGTTCAACTAAGACTTTAGTTCATATGAACTCTGATTAATCTATAGTAACTCCAAGGTACTCATGAGTCTAATATGAACACTATTGTTTGTCCTTTTCAGTCAAATACTCTGTTTTCTGGATAGAAGTGTGAACACAGTGGAGACCTCCTTTCACGAGTCACAGCTAAAGTAACTGATCTTCACTGGGGTACTTGGCTTTTCATTTCCAGGGCACCATCTCTTTCCACAAAGTCATCCCACTGAAACATTTTCTCTCACTACTTCAGCTTGCAAATGAGTAATTTATTATATCCTGAGTGTGCAGAATCAGAATAGAACATTATCCATGTTACTATGTACAGTCAAACGAAAAACTGAGAACATGTGGGAGGCCACACTTAAGAAATAAATTGAATACTTTGGACCACTTTTTATATTTTCACATAAAGGTAACGATAATTACCTCAGTATAAACGTAACTTAAGTCACTATTTTCAAACATTTATAAAAGAATGAGTCTTGTTTTCATACATTTGGTTTTCATAGTATTTAATTTGATTTTTTTTTTTTTTTGCAGGACCGGGGTTCAAACTCACAACCTTGCACTTGCCCAGCAGGCACTTGTGCCTTGGAGCTATCTCCCCAGCCCCTTTAATTTGATTTTAAAGTCTTCATTTGTTTCTAGTAAGCTCATAGAAAAGAGGAAAGCTTTTCTAAAACAACAGCTGATAAACTTTTATGACAATACACAAAAGTAATCTTAACTTTCTGAGGTTCTGAATATTAACACATATATTTAAGTAGAAATGTGAAAGTACATAATTTCTTGTAATTGGCTAACTGAACTTATTTTGCAAGAAGCATTTAGGAAATATATTTTATGTTATGTCCAGTTATTTAGTAGCCGCATGAGGTCATTTCACATATAGCTTGTAATTAGGTAGAAAATTCAAAAATACAATACCCCAATACCATTGTTTCCATTTTTAATTAAATTATACATGCCACATGACAGGCATAGTTACCCAAATTGAGAGAAATTATTTTTAATGTGCAATTTTTTTTTTTTTTTTTTTTTTTTTTTTTTTTTTTTTTTTTTTTTTTTTTTTTGTGGGACCAGTGTTCGAACTCACGACCTTGCACTTGCCCAGCAGGCACTTGTGCCTCGGAGCTATCTCCCCAGCCTCAATGTGCAATTTTGTTATCTTGCTTTTAATCATGTATGTTTAGCTATATCTGTATATGAATATATTATTTTTCCATTTCCCCATTCTTTATCTCATAGAAAATAACAACACCTCAGTTTAAACTAACACAATGGGGGCCAGCAAGATGGTTCAGTGGTCTAAAGTGCCTGCATAGGCAAGCTTAGACAACCACAGGGACTGAGGTCGGATCCCTGGCACCACCTCCTGCACCAGCCCCACCCCCACCCCCAGGGGAGGTTGAATTGGCCATTAAAAAAAAAAAAAGAACTACCACAATGGATGGTATAATTTGAACTAAAATTTCCGCTTTAGAAAATGTTTCTCGGGGCTGGGGAGATAGCTCCGTGGCACAAGTACCTTCCTGGCAAGTGCAAGGTGGTGAGTTCGAACCCCACTCCCACAAAAAAAAAAAAAGAAAATGTTTCTCACAATGTAATACTGAGATTATCTATACAAAAACGATGTAGGGATCTTACTATAACTTGTGATATCTTGTAACAACAAAAACCTAAATCATTATGTTTGTGCATGAACCCCAAATATCAAACTTTTTTTTTTTTTTGAGACAGGGTCTTGCTATGCAGTTCAGGCTGGCCTTGAGCTCACTTTTCTAGCCCAGGCTGGTCTCGAACTCACACCAATCCTCCTGCCTCAGCCTCCCGAGTGCTGGGATTACAGGTGTGCGCCACCACGCCCGGCTCCTCAAATATCAACCTTTATAGCAAAATGCATAGCAAAACTCAAGAACCTATGCTATAATGTATCAAAGCAGTAATAGCTAATTTATTCTGAATACATTGTATCTCAGAGAAAGTATACCAGCTTCTTCAAGTTACTAAAACACTAGAGAGATAATAAGCATAATCTGATAAAGAAAAAAATTCTGGCAATAAATTTCTATTTATTTTTATTCATACAATACTATTGCTTAAATAGCATGATGTAAGCACCACTTGTGTGAAAACAAAGGAGGCAAGAAAAATCAGATAACTAACTCGAAAGGTGCTTTGGTTTAATGAAACGTTTGAAGTTTCCTCATCATTCAAGCAAGAATTTGATTTTGTATTTTGTAAAATTCTTGAGGATCGATATTATTTTCCTGTAAATGGCTAATAGATATCTTCCTTCTCTATCATCTTCTGTAGTTTGTGTGCTCTATAATATATACATATATGTATCAGTGTATAATAACAATTTTAAATTGTATGCAATAGGAGTAAAATAGTTATAACTACAACTTCTCTGGAGTAAAAAATAGTCATCTTTGAAGTCAATTTATTAAAGTTAGCAATGTTTTTAACAACATGTAAAGCACAGCTCTACTGATCCTTTTAGTAATTACTACTATTTCTATTTGATTTTAACATTAACCCTTAGAAATATCAAAGGTTTATTTTATCTTTATTCTACTTTAACTTGAAATGTATTAGTCTTATATGTATTTTTACTTACTGTTTTACTTAATATGATTTTATTTAAACAGTCACACAATTAAAATGGGATGTAGACCTTTGCTATTAAGAAAAATATATTCCAGTAAATTTACACTTAAAGTCATTTTTTTCTTTCTTCTCTTCTTTTGGTAGAGGTATAAG
>PVJA010037419.1:0-13631 GCA_004027025.1 Myocastor coypus | reverse complement strand
AGAAACAATAATGACAAAAGCCTAAGAAAGAGTAGAAAGGAAAAATGTACATAAATTTAAAGAATTCCTCCTGGTTGGGTGCTTGCAAATGTGAGCATAGGTAGGTTATTGTGTGTTGTGGTGCTCAAAGGCTTTCTTTGGGTCGTAATCTCTGCATCACAGAGCAGGAAAATGCAGAAGGTTTTGTTTGCATCCAAGGGTATTTCAGTTGAGGTCTTCCCAGATTTCATATAGAAATGATCGTGTCATACAGTTAGTTGAAATTTCCCTCAATTGGATTGTTCATCGGAGGCAGTTATGGTAGAATGTAGGTGGCACAAGACATATACTACACCTTGCTTTCCACCACTTGACCAAGGAGCATGGTAAATGTCATAGGCACACACGTTATGGGGTGATTCATTCTATAGTTGCATGTTAAGAAGTAGACTTCAAAAATCATATGATTTGTATTCTATCCTGCTACCTCTAATTTTGACCTCTACATGGGACTACATACAACCTATGATTGCACTAGGTATCAGAAGGCCAGTTTTCTAATCTGGCAATTCAAGAAGAAGCTGTTTTGCACTATCCAGCACGCTGCACCTTATGCTAGCGTCAGCACAGAACACTTACATGGCCAGTATCAGGGTAACTCCGTTGAGTATGTATTGTCTCATGAGGCTGCTGCCTATCCAGGGATAGCAATGGTATGTTCAAAGCACCCAAGAAATCAGAATTGGTTAGATTCTTCTGACTCTAAGAGCAATACAAACTCATACATTTATTTTAGATCACTGGGAAATACAGTGAAATATTCTCTAAAGCCGATCTACTAGGAAGACCCAGCTCTTATTAATTTAGACTGCATATCTGTGAGTTACATTCTCTGTGTCAATCTAGAATTCTGTCTTTCACCTTTACCCTATTAGAGGAACAAATTTCTCTTTCTCATTCATGTTGAGAGGTACTTAGGGATGACATTTCTTTTGCTATGCTATTATACATATTCTCTGCATGTGCACTCTTCTCTTTCTTTCTGCTATTGAATTCTAGTGTTATCACATTGCCACATATGTTTACATGCAGCTATGCATTTTTTGGTGTTTTTATGTTTTTTGGAGAAGCAGGTCAATGCTGGATGTATGTATTCCACATTATCACCCAAATCTCCTTTCCTATTTGGAATCACACAAACTGAAAATTTTATGAATTGTACTAAAGAAGAGCTGAGATACAGGAAAGAAAGCATGAAGAAAACAGTTATGCTTACAAGACTTAGGTGAACATGAGAGTGAATATTTACAAGTATAGTTTTAACTAAAAATACGGTAAGGAGATGTATTTTTTTGAGGAGCGGATCAGAGATGGCTTTCTGGGTTTAGATAAGTGCTACAATAGGAATGTGTAGAATTTTTAAAACAATAAAAATGCCTTATAATTAATACATTAAGTAAAAACATCTGACATCACAGTTTATTTTGAAATAGTACTAAATGTGAATGAAATTTCTACATGTTTATTAAATTACAATGTCAAGGGAGCATCCACTTGGAAGCCTCCTCCTGTCCCTTTCTCACACTAGAGCTTTCTTTTCCTTAATAAAAATATTCTGCTCATAAAAAATAAAATGGAACTGCAATGTGTACAAGTCGATAAAATCAAAATTATGAAACTCTTTGTTGTTTCTTTTGGTGATAAATTTGGACATACTGCTAATGCTATTATAGTCATTGCTGCAATTATAATAGGAAGAAATGAAAAGATTAAGTTGAGAATTAGTGAAAATAAAGAAGTAAATTTTCCATCTATAGGTTTGTAGGTCTCTTAAATTTTACTCAAAGTTATTCTTGGTCAAAGAACTATGAAGTATTTGTCTTCCCCTATCACTCAAAGTAAAAAAAAATCTTATAGGGCTTATGAATCTAGACATAGTATAATATCCTATTCACTTTCTCTTATACCATTCTTTCCTATAGCTTGTCCTCCATTTCTTTCTCTTCTCTCTCTTGATAAATTACAAAAACCTAGTATATATTCAATATGCAAATCTGTTGTCTATTGCATAGCATAAAATATTTATCTTTGTATATTGCCTGTTTTCATTTACTTATTATCCTATATTAAAAATCATTCCTATAGAGTATTTTGTTTCCTTTCACAATCTCTATTGTAACTTTTGGATCTTACTCTTCCTATTCCTTTCAATTAAACAAAAGAAATTAGTAGTACAATTATATCTATCTTGTGTGCATATATGTATTTTCCCCTTCCTTTTTTTTTCTTTTCTCCTTTCCCCCATCCCAGTTATTCTTTACTTTTGAGCAATTTCTTTCCCTTTTCACAATATTTACTATATCTTTCAGATTGTATTGACTCTTTCAGTGTTTTACACTAAGGAGACAATGTGATGTTTATACATGTGAGTCTCGTTTATTTCACTTATGAGTATGGTCTCTATTTTCATCCCTCTACCAATAATACCTCAAATTTATATTTATTTATAGTTGAGTTCTACTTCATTGTATAAAAATATCACATCATTTTATGCGTTACCTGGCTGATGAATACTTGAGTTTTTTCTGAAAAGTTGCTCAGATTACCAAATGCAGCATGCAAAATATATCAAATAATATAACCACTAACTGTTCATTCCAATTAACTAATATTAGATATAGATAGATAGATAGATAGATAGATAGATAGACAGATATACAGTCCTTTCTTCTTTTGTATTTTCTCCAGTGCATTGTTGTATTTTATCTTTAAAATTAAAAAATAATCCATCAGATAAGAGATACGAAAAGCAAAACGTTAAAAAATAGTTTTATTGCACACACATATTATACAGGTAATTAGAAGAGTACAGTTTAAGTAAGTAGAGTATGACTGTATTTCTTGAAATGCACTGTAACTGTATGACTGTCCTATCTGAAATGATAACATCAAATGAGTAATCTACACGTTTGGAAAGTAGAATATATAATAATAATATGAATTTCAAATTTTCCACTCTAAAATCTTTGGTTTTGTCCATGTTCTGCATAATGATAATAGAAAGAAACAGATTTCCTCTCAAACATCTTTGATATGGCTAAGTGGCCATGATTTTATATTATATACGTACTAAATTTGTCTGGTTAGTTGGTACATGAACTCTAAGAATTAAAAAGTGAAATGCATTCAGGAATCAGTGAGATAGCTCAGTGGATGCTTTGACAAGCTCGTAGACCAGGACTCAATCACCTATCCCTCACGCTCTCCTATTCCAGCTTCCTGGGCACACTAAGCAGGCAACCTTATACCAGTGTGGTGCACCACTGGAGAGACTGAAAATAACAGGATCACTATGAGGCAGAGCTATGTAATGAGACCCTGTAACACATACATAAAATGAAATAAAGGGCAAGAAAGCCATTAATATTAAAGAGACTTAAATCTATTTAAGAGATAATTTGTCTTTTAAAAATTTGAATAGATTTAAATGGGAACAAAGTAAAGACATTTTAAAATAAGAGAATCAAAAAAAAAAAAAATCTAATCTTGTGAAAGATGGGTCCTGAATCACAGCTGTTTGATTCAAATAGATTTCCATAATTCAACACATTTATTTTAAAACAAAAAACGTATCTAAGCAGTGCATTACTAGGAACATTGATGTTAATGAGAAAAAATAAAATAGCAATCAAACAATTTCAAAGCAAGTTAGTAGTATGGTTATAATAATTAATACAATGCATAATGTTGTCTACATAATAATTATACAGAGGACAAGATGCAGAACTTATATCTTGTCTAAACAATATTAGTACAAACTTTTCTTCTAAGTGAACTAAGAGAAAGTAACTCTGTATCCTAACTCTCTTGCATATGTACATTTTTCCTCTTGTTCTTTTTAAAGTGTATAATACTAGGAGAAAATATCATAACATGACTTGTAAGTAGGTTGCAAGTCAAAGATATAGAATTAATCATACAAAATTATAATTAAACAATATTCACAAAATTAATTAAATATTAATTAATTGAAAATTAACTATTTCAATATTGAAATGAAATTGTGAGTGCAACTTAGAATTCAGAATGTAGTATAACATGTATAAATCAGTAATCAATTCAGAGTACTCACATAGTATTTGAATAGGTTAATATATACAAAGATATCAACTAAGAAAAATTTTCCATGATAGTAAAGAATTACTAAGGATAAAACGTAACAGAGATCCTGGAATGGCAAATATATGACCAAAACTTCTAATAGTTTGGAAATAAGATATTACACAAAGTTCTAGTATGTTGTGTATATGGACAGTGTCTAAGATGCTTAATGGTGGCCAGGTGTCACTTGTGGAACTGAGATACTGCTATTTCCTTGATATGCACCCTGTAGAGCATACAGAATCATTACCCATAGAGTGGAGGAGGTTTCCATTTTTAGAATATGCCAATGGAAATATTTTGTTGTTGTATAGACAAGAAGAGTTGAAAGACTGCTGTTGTACCCCTCTTTTTCTCCTGTGTTTAACTGTTTGCCTTATTTGGTGGGTTCTTTCTACTCTGTTTTATGTAGTTAAGGTCATTTCGATTTCTCTCTAGAATATTTTTTAGCAAACTGTGAAGGGTTGGTTTTGAAATCATGAAATTTTTCAATTGTTTTTTGTCCTGGAAGTATTTCATTTCTGCATTGTCTTAGTTACTTTTTACAAATACCTGACACCCAAAATGAAGGAAGGAAAGGCTTATTTAGCTCACAATCACTGGAGGTTTCAGTCCATATTCAGCTGGTCCAAGGCTGAGTGGAACAGGGCAGAGAGCATCCAGTTCATGGCGGCAGAACAGCAACAAAATGGTGACAGAGGCAACCAACCAATCAGGGCAGCAGAGAGCAACAGCTACAGCTTGAGTCTGTCTCTCTGTTGCTCTCTATATTACATTCAGGCTCTCCACCTTAGAATATCTGCCCTAGACCACACCCATAGGCTCAGCTTTACTCAGACCGATAATCCTATCAGTGCTAAAACACAATCTCAGGAATCATGAATGAAGTCTCAATCTATAGAAGCCACCCCCCCCCCTCCATGATCGCATGAGGCTTTGGCCGGACAACTAAACATAAACCATAACATGCATTATATTCGAAAGAGAGATTTTCAGGGTATAGCAGTTTGGGTTGGAAATTTTTTTCTTGTAAGACGTGTAGTACTTTACTCTTCTTGACTTGATCGTTGGTAAAGAGAAATCTGCTATTATTCTGATGGGTTTTCCTTTCAATGTGATCTGTTTCTTTTCTCTAGTGGTTTTAACTATACTGTTCTGGTGCTGAATTACTGACATATTATTATATATCTGAGTGTGCCTTTAATTGAGTTGATGTTATTTGGAGTTCTATATGTATGGTTATTTTAGTGTCACATTTTATCCCCATATTTGGGAAGTTTTCTGCTGTTACTTCTGCCCATATTCTTTTTATATCATTTGTATTGACTCCTTCTTTCTTATTGATTTATATTAATCTCATATTGTTTATTTTTGCATCATCTTACAGATATTGAATTATTTTTTCCTGCATCCTAGTTGTTTCTAAGAGATCTTTTCTTACATTTTGACAAGGTACAATTGTGTCTTTATGGTCCAACAGTCTATTATCCCTTTTATGAAAATGGATTTGCCAGATTGTCATTGAGATTTCAATTTCCTGTATAGCACTTTGAGTCTGCTTCATGCGTTCTACTATTGCCTATATTGCTCATTCAAGGATTCCATTATTTTTCTATTCTCCTATATTTTTATACGTATCTACTTTAGAAGCACTTAGTGATTCTTTCATTATAGTTATCATTTCTTTTTCTAACTTCAGAAACATGGCCTGCTGCATGAATTATACCACCCACCACCCTGGACCTCCCAGAAGCTCATTTGACCCTGCAACGAGACCCAGTGTGTGAGTGAGACCTCCCCTGGCCCACCAGAAACTCAGAGAGCCCAGAAAGTAGACCCAGGGTGTGAGTTGAACTGCCCAGGGTGTGCCAGGTACTCATTTGTCCCAGAAACAAAGCCAGCATGTGAGTAGAACTTCATCCATCAGACAGGCAGTGTGGAAAACTGCTCCAGAACTTCCTAAAAAGAGGGTAGTGATAAGGCCCACCCCACTGATCCAGGAGCAGACTATCTTGCCAGAGTGGTACAGCAGATGCACCTGTAAGAGCTGCAGCAGGAAGAAGTGGAGCTCAGCAGCCAGACCCAAGCTACACCCCCCGGAACGAGTTTGAATGTGGTAGATCCAGATGTGGTGCTGAGGTAAGAACTCTACCAAAGCTCTAAACCAAAGTACAGAAGGCAGGGCTATAAAACGATAAAGAGAAGGAGCAAAATATGCTTTCCGGCCCTGATCCCACTCAGAACAAATGCAGGAGACAATAGCATAGAAGGAATTGGAAATGACATCCTTGAAATCTGTGAAATAATAGCATCTGAAGTAAAAAACAATTCTAGATAGTCATAGAAGCAATCACATTCGATATTACTTTTAAAGGCACTGAGGGAGAAATAACTTTTTTTAACTAAAAAGTATGATCATAGGATCACCTAAATCACATTACTTGGAACACTTGTTTTAAAAATGTTTTAAGAGATTCTCTCTTTCTCTCTCTTTGGGGCTGGCACTCAGCCAGTCCTAAGGGTGTCTCTGGTGTAGCAGGTGGGGTGAGCATCAAACTGCTGTCCCATGCCCCTGACTAATACTGCCTAAATAGATACTTTAGACAAACGAGGTACTTAGGACAGATATACAGCCACTTTCTCTTAGTTCAGTGAGAAGAAAGTTTTGCACTAATATTTTTTTAGACAAGATATCATGTCTGTATCTTGCGCTCTGAATAATTACTATGAAGACAACAATATAGAATATATTAATTATTTTAACTGTCCTACTAACCTATGTTAAAACAGTTTCATTGCTGTTTTGTCTTTTTTTCCTCATTGCAATGAATAAAAACTGTTTGGAATCAAAATCTTAGTCAGGGATCAGCAGATAGCTCAGGAGACTATAATGCCTACTTAGGTAAGGCATAGGATCTGCGCTTGGATCCCTGGCACCACATGTGTGCTGGTCCCACCCCCGGGGCAATGTGAGAGAGTGAGTGAGCCTGGGATGTGGCAGTGCTATGATCCCAACAGTTGAGATGCTGAAAACAGGAGGGTCATCAAGAGTTCAGTCTACATAGTGAAACCCTGTAGACTCTACTAGATACATAAAAACAAATAAGCAAATACATGGAAACCTTACACAGCAGGATGGATGAATCTGCATTATTTGCTCATTGTTTACCTTGAGTGTTTAGTTAAATTACAAATCTTTAAATTATTTTTGATTCTCATTTGTTCACATTTGACTTTTTATTTTTTAATGCAGCTGGGTAAACTGTGAAACAAGAACTTGAGAATTGTAATGAAATTTCAATCCATTCACAATTTTGAGAGTAATAATGCATTTAGAACTACTTCTGCTACTTTTGTGTCTTTTACATAGATATATTTCTCTGTTCCTCCTTTCATTCGTTTTGTAATTTTTTCAAACACCTTGTTCTCTTATTTTCACATTTTGAAACACATTTTTACTCTTTCTTATCTATTGGGTATATTTCTGAAGCATCTGTGCAAATACAATGGCTTAAGAGTCACCATAGTTGCCTATATCTTCTAAATAAATAAGTTAGGAAATGTAAAATATACACACTTTTAAACTAAACATACATGGACATATATCAAAACTAAAACTAATTTTAAGCTTTGTTTCATATCATCTGTACTTCAAGTATAACATCTGTTTCGAATAGTTATTTTTATTTTTTTATTTTTTTAAATTTTATTTCATTTTCTTGTTTAAGAACTTTCATTTGTTTCTTTATTTATTTTTATGGCCTCAGGGCAGGGCTGGCACAGCATGTGGTGCCAGGGATCGAACTGCGGTCCCTGCAGCTGCTCAAGCTTTCCTAAGCAGGCGCTTTAGACCACTGAGCCATCCTGCTGGGCCCTCGAATAGTTATTTTTAAAATGCATGTAAAGAAATACTAACATCAGAAAAACCTGAAATAAGTACTAAGGCTATAAAACTTGATCTTCTCTTAGGCTTACATTGCAAGAATCTCATAGAAGTCAGAAACTAAAAATGTGCATTTAAAAATAAGTTCTCCAGAGATGTCTTATTCCTATTTAAATTTCATTCCTAGCTAACCACTGGGCACCTGATTCACTAAGATATAACTAATCTTTTTGTTTTAATTCAATTTTATAATGTGATAATAAACTTGTAATTTCCCAACATCAGTATGTATAATAAAATGAGTAAATTCTTCTCAAACATTTTTGAGTCTATATATTGAGAATCTGTATGTACAAAGAAATAGCTGTGACATTTTTCATTAATGTAAGAAAAGATATTTTAAAGGGAGTAGAATAACTTACTGGTTTTTGCTTTTAATATTAAGCCCAAGCATTCCTCCCTCTGAAATGGAGTAGAAATATTTGATTTTAGTCATTTTCTTGATATTGATTCCACATTGTACTTGTGTCTATATCTCTTGGAAGAAAAAGGATTAAAAGCTTTAAAAATTTCAAATTTGAGTTTGGTCATATATTAATTATGCTATGTTAGAAGAGTTATTTAACCTACATGTGTCAGCGGTTTGGTTTATATGTAAAATTGAGAGAGTATTATTCACTACCTCATTTGCTTGCTGCGATATGTAAGAAAAATTGAAAAACTGTATTATGCAGTGTGTTTTCTGCTATGGCCTATGTGGCTCTTAAGTTCGCAGGGGCGAAGAATGGGAAAAGGATGGAGAAATAAAGCTAAGAGTCTGAAAACTTCAGTAAAGCTGGAGCCTTCTCTTTGGATGGGGGAAAGAAAATGATCAAAAACTATAGTGTATTTATTTATATATTTGGTAGGTTTGTGTCATGTAGCACCCTTCTTGCCAAGCACCCCATTGCTTTGATTGTCTAAGACCCCGATGTTTCCTGAACTGCATGTGACTTACTTCTGGTGTTCTTTTTGTCCTCTGAGGCTTGCCTTCTCTCCCATGTGTGGCCTATTTCCAGGTTCAGCTGCTCACTACAGTTATTACTAGAACCATATATCCAATATGCATAACTTATAAGAGATAAGGTTTATTCGTGTTTACATTTTCAGGTGTTTCAGGAGATGTTCAACTTGCATAAAAGATAGTGACATAATTGCAAAAGGATATGATGCAGCAAGGCTGTTTACCTATTGACACTGGAGAACAGAGTGATTGGCAAGACTAGTAAGGAAGGAAAATTTAAGAAACAGATACAGTCCAAGTGTCACACTCCTCATACTCATACAGACATACCTAGTGATACACTGTAACCATGCAATTGTCTCAAAAGCAATCATTTGATAGTCACAATTAATAATCACATAAAGTGTTTGATTTTTAGTGTACATATAACTATGCTAATTTTATTTGTATTTCTTCCACCAAGCTGCAAACATGTTCTAATAAAAGACAATGCATTTATTGGAATGATTTCTTTTTATTGGCACCACATTAATATTTAATATGAATTGAGAGGTTTTTGCCCACTGGTTGTTTATAAAGTTTAAACAAATGTAAGTACACTTTCTAAACTTATTCTTTTGTTTTTGTAAGACTGAAATGTAGTGGCTTTACAAATATTCTGTTTTAAAATGTCATTAAAGCCTCTTGGAGTTAAAATGCAATGACAGAAAGCAAAACAAAACAAAAAATTCTAACATTTATACAGCCACAATAAGGTTCAACACTAACGCTACACTGTGTCCTCTGTTACTTCCGGTTTATCATTCCAAGTCTTGATAGTAAGTTCATGAAAATATAAAGTAAAACCTTAATGTTATACAAACAACTATTCTATTTGTATAATTAGGTGTAGCACAGGATGGAAAAGGCAAGGAGATAATATAATAAAACAGAGCGTTAAGTTAGCCAAAGTTAAGGGAGAATAAACTGTAAAAGGGTCAAAGAGGAAGATATTGAGAAAGAGTATAATAACCTACACGTTCTTAGAAAGAAGTAAGTACCAAGACTAAGAAAATAGTAACAAAAATGACAATAAAATGTGTAAGAGAAATACTCAACCAACCAAGATGAACCAAATGAAACTAAGCAGCAAGGGCACAGTAACTACAACCACCAATAAATAAATAAATAAATAAATAAATAAATAAATAAATAAATAAATGTGAAATTATTGACAGTCGTGTTATATAATTAAATCTGAGGATCTGAGGTTTCACACATGTCCCTCTCGCGTCAGTGTCTGATTTCAAGTGGCCAGGTAGTTCACCCCTATGAGCCAGGCAATGGTCTTCCTCATGCCTAGGAAGCTGTTGCTTCCTCTAAACCCATGTCCAGTCTGTGAACTGTGCTTTGTGTTATGAGACAATGCACATTTCTGTGGATCTAATTGCCTTAACCACTTTGGATATGAATAAATATCATGGACATATCCTCAGGATTTTCTTGTATGAATGATTAAAAGATCTCTAGCCTAGGAACCATTCATTGACCTCAGATGTCTGTTGTGGCCACACAAATAGAACCTTGGGTGAGATATCCTCTTTGTCAGAACAGGGCCAGAAGAAGGACTTCATTCTAGCTCATGACTGACTACATTGGAGAAATTGTGGCTCTGCTTCATATATTTCGCATGGAAACAAGTTTTCCTGTCTTCTTTCATTCCAATTAAGGAGAAACTTCCATCTAAGCACAAACTGCATGAGCCTGCAAGTAGGTGTATGTAAGTCAATGAATGTTCCACATACAACATATCTGCCGTGTATGTGATGAATGGGTGATTTACTATTTTTTTCTTTATTGACTTGCTTTATCTCTCTTCAGAGTCCTGCTATGTAATGGTAACATAGCAGTGTTACTTTTTTCCTTTTAAAAATTTTAATAATATATTTTTGCAGTATATACTTGTATTAGTTACTTTTTACTCGTTGTTGGGACAAATACCGAACACTCAAAATGAAGGGAAGAAAGGTTTATTTAGCTCACAGTTTGTGGAGGTTTCAGTCCATATTTGGCTGACCCAAGGCTGAGAGGAACAGCGCAGAGAGATCCACTTCATGGCGGTGGAACAGCAACAAAATGGTAGCAGAGGAAGCCAACCAAACAGGGCAACAGAGAGCAGTAACTGAGTCTATCTGTCTCTCTTTATATTACATTCAGGCTCTGCACCTTAGGATATCCTCCCTAGAGCACACCCATAGTCTCAGCCTTACTCAGACTGATAATCCCATCAGTACTAAAACACAATCCCAGGTATCATGAATCAAATCTCAATCTATAGAAGCCATGCCTCATGGTTGTATGAGGCTTTGGGGGGACAACTAGACATAAACCATAGCAATACTGTAACATTATTTGTGCAGAGCCACTATATGTACATAACACACTTTGATTATTTTCATCTTCTTCCCCATTCATTCCCACCCTCTGGACTCTCTCCATCTCTTGATTCCCTTTCCATGTGGAAATAAATGCTCTATTTACTTCCTATTGTCTAAATTTTTTGCATTTTGTTTATATCTTGCTTTTCAAATAGAAGAGAAATAATGCAGTATTTAAGCTTATATTTCTGCTTTATTTTACTTAAAATATGATCTCAAGTTATATCAGTTTTCCTTCAAATGACTCAAGTTTATTCCTTATAGCAGAATTGTGACACTATATCTACAGGTGATGAGTGCATGGTTGCATGGCCAATAGTTCTATTTTCTTTCTTCTCTGAATCTCTAGGTTGGATGTGTTTCACTTTAGTCTAACCAGTGAAAATAATGACATGATTATGAGCCCAATAAATATATAAGGCCATCTCTTAAGGGATAGCTCCATTTCTCCATTTGATACTCTCTCGGAATGGCTAGTATATCTGGTCTGGGGTGAGTGATTGGATATTGTGATGTGGAGGTGTTCTGGTATTTCCTCACGTATCTATTCAAAATTGCATTATAGTGACCCTCTAATTTCCTTACTCACTTCAGGGAGCTACTTTATTTTATATCCTAATTCAAAGGTACTCATGTTTGCTGTTATTCTATGGAACATTATCTGTGCATTCTTACTGCTTTCTTTTCTTCAAGTGCATGAGTTGAACTAAACTAGAATTAGTCTTCTAGACCAAATGAGTACTTACTGACATACTGATGCCTGAGTAGTAAACTTAATAAAATATGTGACATACATGTGGACATATTCACAATTAAATTATATAAAAACAGAAAAACTAATTCATAGAAACTGTTACATTTTGTATTTAAGTTTGGATTAAATTAAAAATTAAATAAATATATAAAGAACTTTTATCAAAGATTAAATGTCATTTTTTAGGTAGATAGAAGTCAAAACATGGAAACTGAGAATTCAAAACAATATTTATATTAGGTAAGTAGTGAAGATACATAAAAGAACGCAGTAAAATTTAGTGTTCCAGGAGGAACCTACTGGAGTGACTCCAAAGAAGTGTCAGAATCAAATTAATTAAGTGTTGACTTTTTTTTTTAGTTTCAAAAGATAGTACAAGTTAGAATTAAAATGGAAAACATTACAGGTGATACAAGATTTTAGTTAACAAAGTATTATGAATATCACAATATTTATTGTAGCAAAAAGTGTTGTCTTTCAAGCAGCTATTCGTTTTACCAGATGTATGCATGTTTTATTTGTTTTACCAGATGTAAAGGTGGAATAAGAAAGAAAAGTAAAACATTAACAACAGAAAAAGAACAAACAATTGAGTAAAGGAGACAAAACAAATGAAAGCATTAACGATTTCCTTCCTTAGATGAGTGGAATTGCACAGTAAGTTGTTCAAACCATCTTGCTTACATATATAGATAAATCACTTTCCTCCACCCCCTCTCCTGTGCTCCTCATTTCAGTAAATCTTTCCATTTGAATAAGTTCGATCCCTTTTCTCAGCATCCACTCTACCCATCAGATCCCATTTTTCACTTTCATGTTCTCACACTAATACTATGTTTGCACATGTGGGTCTGATTTATTTCAATTTATTTTTATATTTTTATGTATTTTATTACTAGAGTGTCTCCCTGCAATGCTCAGACTCATGGTGATACTCCTGCTTTCAGCTTCCCCAGTGCTGGGATTAGAGGTGGGCATTGCAACGTCAGGATTTTGGCTGGCTTTGCCCAATCTGGGGGCAGCATATGTTTTTTGTTGTGATTGTGGTTTGGTTTTACATTTATTTCTCCTTGATTGTTTGATCTAGATTTATATGAGTGTGAATATGTTTTCTCCCAATTCTAACTCAACATTTTGCCATGACCACATTTAAATTTTAACCCCTGAAGGTAAAAATGAGTGATTTTTTATTTTTTATTTTTTGCATTAAACAATTTATTTAACTGAAATGGACTTATATTTTTTTTGTGAAGCGACTTTCATTTATGTATTTGTTTAAATATTTTTGTTGTTTAAATTTAACAATGGTTATATTACATATTTTCATCATCAGATCAGTTTAGATTAATAAATATAGGTATATAAGATTGATCAACTAATTAAACATTTACCCTTCTAAATCACCATTACTTTTTTTTTTTTTTTTTTTTTTTT
>PVJA010037418.1:0-20299 GCA_004027025.1 Myocastor coypus | reverse complement strand
TTTTGTAGCCCAGGCTGGTCTCGAACTCGCACCAATCCTCCTGCCTCAGCCTCCCAAGTGCTGGGATTACAGGCGTGCGCCACCACGCCCGGCCATGGTGAGAATTTGTACCAAAATTTTTTTTTTTTTTTTTTGGCTGACTTAGGCTGCTTTAATGGTGGGTGTGGGGGTTGAACTGCAGTCCCCTGTGCCTGACTGGGATTTCCTATGCAGGTATTTCAACCACTGAGCTAACCCAAAAGCCCCCTATAGCCAATACTTTTTTTTGGGGGGGGGACCGGGGTATGACCTTGCCCAAATAGATTTTATTTTTCTTATCTTTTATTTTTTTGTCTTTTTGAGGCAGGGTCTCACTATGCAGTTCAGATTGGCCTTGAGCTCACTTTTGTAGCCCAGGCTGGTCTCGAACTCGCACTGATCCTCCTGCCTCAGCCTCCCGAGTGCTGGGATTACAGGCGTGCGCCACCACGCCCGGCCCCAAATACATTTTTAAAAAGTAGATTTCACCCTTTTCTTTGTTATCTGTTCAACCTTAAGTTCACCATGTAATATATAAATTTACTTAAATCATTCTTCAGAGTTCAGTATTACATAAAGTATAAATTGAATGTGAAAATGTTCAGGCCTATAAAGAGAAAAAAACTAGAATCCACTCCTGGGACTGAGTGTCTTTATTAAATAACAATGAAATGGCAGCAAAATTCAGCAATAATTTTGGAAGAAGTGGTGACAAGGTATAGAATCAAATGGCAACTGTTCATTTCATGGTCTTAAAGTAGTTAGAGAACTGGGCCTGAGGTCCACTGATCAGTATTACATATTATAAATGCAGGCGGGCAAGACTAAAATACTAAAAACCAAACACTACCCTCTTTAAAGGTAATCAACACCTTACAAATTATCCTATAGTCAGCAAGATTTCTTAGGATTTGAAATCTAGGGGCCGTATAATAGCTCAGTAGAACAAGCACTTGCCTGGCAAGTGCAAGGTTCTTAGTTCAACCCCCAGTACTGAGAAAAAAAAAAAAAAAAAGATTTGAAATCTGCACACCTCTAATTCCAGCACTCAGAAGGCTGAGGCAGCAAGACTGTGAGTTTGAGACTAGCCTGTCTCAAAAAGAGACACACACAAATGCAAAAACTGATCTTTCTCAAGTTTTCAGCCCAGTTAGGAACAGAGTTGTAAATAGACTGAAGATACTCTCACAAAATAAAAACCTTAAGTATTTCTGAAATGATTTAGTACTTTCCCCTATTTTCATTTTCCATAAGGTTCTGTTTCATTTTATAACTTTTGTCTTTGTGAGACAGGGTCTCACTCTGCAGTTCAGGCCTTGAGCTCACTTTTGTAGCCTGGGCTGGTCTCAAACTTGAACCAATCCTCCTGTCTCAGCCTCTCAAGTGCTGGGATTACAGGCATGCACCACCATACCTGACTTGTTTTATATCTTTAACCCAATTTCTCTGGGGCCAAAGAATGTAGGAGTAGGATTGATTGTTTTGGGTGATTTTTTTTTTTTTTTTTTTGGTACTGGGAACTGAACTCAGGACCTTGCACTTGCCTAACAGGTGCTGTACTGCTCTACTGTATCCCCAGCCCACTGAAGTAAGATTGAAAAAGCAACAGTCCTATCATCTTAGCCTTTTAGAAATATTGTTTTGTAATAAGTCATCTCAAATTAAAACTTGATTGTGTGTGTGTGTGTGTGTGTGTTTTACTGGGCATCACACTCTGGACCTTGCAGTTGCCAGGCAGGCACTTATTACACTGAGCTATCTTCCTGGCCCTAAAACTTACAAGACTTTTACCAACCCTGTAAGAAATATTTATGTTTACTGGTCTGAAACAAAAAATTAGGAAGGTCTGAACAATCTTCAAAGCTGATTAAAATGAAATTTTTAAAAAATCAGCCTTTCATTTCTGAACTTGATAATCCCAGGGTGGGAATGTGGTGGAATTCCTGTGACCTAACACTCCATTGCCTGAGCCCATATTTTGTGGCTTGAGGTCTTCTGACAGGAATGGAGTAGATCAATAAACAGATGAATAAATAGATAAATAAATAGAACTCAGCAGGCAGATTCATCAGCACCACCAACACTACAGGGAAGAGAACAAGATTAAAATGATAAGGGATGGAAGGAAGGAGATGGAAAGGGAAGACAATGAGGACAAGGTGGTGGGAGAGAGGTCTCGGCCTTAGAGCAAGTCCAGTTCAAAGGCATGGATGCTGGCAATGGGAGCTCTCCAGAAGTTGAAGGTGCTGTACTCAAGGAGGATGTCAGCTTCAGGGTTCTTCTCCTGCTCTGCTCCGGTTGCTTTCCCAGTTATTTTGCCAGCGCTGCTGTCCTTGCTCTCGTAGGTGGGTGTCTCAGTCAGACCCAGGCCTTCCAGCTCAGACAAATCCAGTTCTGGAATGGGCATTCTCCAGAAAAGAAAGGAGTTGTACTGGCTACTCACGGGGTCTCTCATAGCTTCCTAGAAAGAAACCATTTGTCAGTCTTCACATTAAAGCAACCTCCTTCTGTCTCCTGGCCTTCGTATTTTTATTGCTTCAGTAGCAGGGGTTCATTTCAGGGCCTTCTCACTGAATTGTATCCCAGTTCTTTTTAATTTTTGAGAGAGGAATCCATTAAATCAACTGAGCTCCAAATTGCAGTCCTCCTGCTGCTTATTTATTTATCTTTTTAAGATTCAAAAATGATCCTATGAGTTCAAGTTCGAGACAGCCTGGACTACAAAAAGTGAGCTCAAGGTAAGCCTGAACTGCATAACGAAACCCTGTCTCAAAAAGACCAAAAAAACAAACCAAGCCGGGCGTGGTAGCGCACACCTGTAATCCCAGCACTCGGGAGGCTGAGGCAGGAGGATCAATGTGAGTTCGAGACCAGCCTGGGCTACAAAAGTGAGCTTAAGGCCAGCCTGAACTGCATAGTGAGACCCTGTCTCAAAAAGCAAAAAAAAAAAAAAGTTTGTAAGCCGGGCGTGGTGGCTCACGCCTGTAATCCCAGCACTCGGGAGGCTGAGGCAGGAGGATCAGTGCGAGTTCGAGACCAGCCTGGGCTACAAAAGTGAGCTCAAGGCTAGCCTGAACTGCATAGCGAGACCCTGTCTCAAAAAGACAAAAAAAAAAAAAAAAAAAAAACCAAAAAACCCTCCTGCCTCAGCCTCAGCACACCTGGCTAAATTTACTTAGTTCTCTATCCCATTTAAAAAAAAAAAAAAAAAAAATCTTCAAATTTTGGGGGTTTGCCAGATAGCTCAGTGGTTTAAAGTGCTGCTTGGGCAAATGCACTCAGTTCGATGCCAAGTTCCACAAGCTACACTAGACCCACACTTAAGGCCACCTGGTCAAGCCAAAAAAAAAAAAAAAAAAAAATCCTCTCTACCCCGTTTCCTCTATCTCTTCCAATACCCTGTAGCATTTTGTTTAATGCCATCACTCTGCAGTTATAGACAACTAATATATTGATGTGGGACAGTATTTTCTCTTTCAACAGATTGCAGCTAGGATGCCTAGTGAGCCTCCTGTCTCAGCCTCAACTTTGGGATTACACATGGGCATCCTCATACCTAGTTTCAGTGGTGGACACAAGCCAGGGGGTTCTGGGGCCAGCACAGCATGTGGTACCAGGGATCAGACCTGGGTCCTTGTGCTTGCCAGGCAGGTGCTTAGACAACTGAGCTATTTCCCCAGCCCTCTTAGTATTGAATATAATAAGTACCTTACCATTCATCTATTAGTTTACAGATAATCTTACTAATCTACTTCTGTCTAACCTACCTCTTCTTCAAACCAAGTCCAGGTGCTAGAAATATTTTCTATGTAGTAACAGAATCTCTGATCCTAAAAGTAGATTTTGATAATAATGAGAGCAAATGAGTTGGGTAGCAGGGTATAGTATCCTTTACCCATCATCCCAGGATTAGGGAAGCTGAGGCAGAAAGATCCCTGTGAATTCAAGGCCAATCTGAGCTAGTGAGTTTACCAAGACTCTATCTCAAAAAAAAAATTGTAGGGAGTGTGGGGACAGGGGTGGAAATTCCAGGTAAAAGGAAGTCTAGAGTATAAGGAGATTGCCATGCTTTCATGAATAACTTCTGTTGATCCTACCTAAACCTTGCTTGATGTTCTGACTTACAGCTCCATGAATCTCTCTCCTAATTTGCCAGCCAAAGGAGAAGACAAGAAGTCTTAGTTGAAATATTCTCTTGGGGGGGGGGTGGCGTTCCAGTGCCTCCAAAATTAGAACCATAGTCTTTTTGAAACAGGGTCTCGCTATGCCTTCAGGCTGGCCTTGAGCTCACTTTTGTAGCCCAGGCTGGTCTCAAACTCACTGACCCTCCTGCCTCAGCCTCCCAAATGCTGACATTAAAGGCATGCGCCACCACACCCAGCTAGAACCATGTTTCAGAAAGCCTTTCTCCAGCACTCACCAGGCGTGTGACTCCTAAATAGCCTGATGCTGGCTATGTAGCTCATTGGTACAGCATTTGCTTGACATATACAAGGCTCCAGGTTTGATCCTCACCCCCTCCCCCAAAAAAGATTAATACTAAATAATAGCTTTTTTTAAAAAAAAATAAATGTATTTATTTATGGCTGGCTCAGCTTGCCCTGGGGATGGGGCTGGCGCAGCATGTAGTTCCAAGGATCGAACCACGGTCCCTGCAGTTGCCTAAGCTTTCCTAAGCAGGCACTTTAGACTGCTGAACCATCTCGCTGGCTCCAAATGCTCCTCTGCTAGAGAAAAAACAGCAAGCAAGCTTTAATCTAGAATGCAGTAATGTGTAAGAATAGGGGGACTTTAGGAGTGGTGAGTGGGTAGGCTAATTGTGAATTGTTCTTTGGTTCAAGCTCCAAAATAAACTAGGAACTGAACATTACTCGGCAGAGAGAGTTGTCTCAGAGGGTGATGGGGGAGGGGGATGGTAAGAAAGGTCATCGTACTATGATACTCAGCTTTCTATCACCTTCACAGTAATTTGCAGAGACTTGTGCACAGCAGAGATAGAAAAATAGGT
The DNA here is from genome assembly GCA_004027025.1 of Myocastor coypus. Lineage (NCBI taxonomy): Eukaryota > Metazoa > Chordata > Mammalia > Rodentia > Myocastoridae > Myocastor > Myocastor coypus. The sequence continues at coordinate 15,273 of PVJA010037418.1, read as the reverse complement.
CTGGGGCTGTGGAGAGCCTAAGAAGCCTTAGAATCTATGATATTGCTGAGACTGCCTATAAGGATGGTTTACTGTATGACCAGCTTTTCCCCCAGTTAGCTGCCTGTGTGTGTGTGTGTGTGTGTGTGTGTGTGTGTGTGTGTGTGTGTGTGTGTCTCTGAGACAGGGTCTCCTTGTGTAGTTTAGACTGGTCTTGTGCTCACTTTTGTAGCACAGGCTGGTCTCAAACTCATACTGATACTGCTGCCTCAGCCTCAAGTGCTGGGATTACAAGCATGTGCCACCACACCTGGCTAGCTGCCCTTTTTTTTTTATATCTTCCTGATAATTTTCTTATCTAATTTTTAGGGAAGGGTCTGCTGGGTGTTCAGGGTCCTCTATTAGACTGGATTCGTAGTAATCCACCTGTGTACAGCCTCCCAAGAGCTAGGATTACAGGTGCACACCACCATGCCCAGTCTCAATTGCCATCTCAGTGCTCCCTGGGGGTGGGGCTGGTATGGTAGGCCCAGGGATCAAATCCCAGGCTCCTGTGCTTGCTTGCAGGCACTTTAATCCACTGAGCTATTTGGCCAGCCCTTTCTCCCTGGTAATTCTCCCAGACTGACTTGGTATATATAATTCTGGGTAAATAATAAGCTCTTTAAAAAATATAATCTCTTTTTTTTTTTTTTTTTTTTTTTTTTTTTTGAGACAGGGTCTACCTATGCCATTCATGCTGGCCTTGAGCTCACTTTTGTGGCCCAGGCTGGTCTAAAACTCGCACTGATCCTCCTGCCTCAGTTTCCCAAGTGCTAGGATTACAGGAGTGTGCCACCATGCCCAGCTATAATTGGTTTTCAGTTGGTTTGTTTTTTGTTTTTGGTGCCAAGATGGAATGAACCCAGGGCTTCCAGCTAGGCAAGCACTCTACTGCTGAGCTAAATTCCCAGCCCCACAAAAATAAAATCATTAGGAGAAAAAAAAAAAAGTCATGAATTTAAGAACTAGACCAGCCTGAAAAGTTATCTAGTGATTTGTGAAAACTTCTAGCCAGTTTATATAAACCTAAGTCTGATAGTTCCCAGTTTTGCTAAGGCTTTACATATTCTGCCCCAGTAGTCTCAATTTTTAAAAAATTCATTTTATTCATTTCATTAGAAAAAGTTTCTACCTATACATGATACTTCTTGATTCTTCTTTACTATTCTCAAATTTTATGGGACTTTAGGTTTTCTTTTTTCTGTGTTTTTTTTTTTTTGGGGGGGGTAGTAGTGATCTAACTCAGTAACTTGAGTTTGCAAGGCAGGCACTTAAGTGGCTGACTTATCTTCCCGGCCCATCTCTGATTTTTTCTTTCTTTCCTTTTTTTTTTTTTTTTTTTTTTTTTTTGAGACAGGGGCTTGCTATGTGGCTCAGGGTAACCTGAACCTTGTAAGTAATCTTTCTCATTGAATCTGGGATTATGGGTGTGCATCACCATACCAGATGAGGTTCTAGTTGTTTTTTTTTTTGTTTGTTTGTTTTGCCTTTTTGAGACAGGGTCTCACTATGCAGTTCAGGCTGGCTTTGAGCTCACTTTTGTAGCCCAGGCTGTCTCGAACTCGCACCAATCCTCCTTCCTCAGCCTCCCAAGTGCTGGGATTACAGGAGTTAGCCACCACGCCCGGCTGAGGTTCTAGTTTTGAAAAACAGATGTTCTGGGCTAGGAATGTAGAATACTTGCCTAGCACGCATTAGATTCTAGGTTTGCTCTCCACCTAATACAAAGATGTTTTTCTTTTCTTTTTTATGGCTGGCTCAGACTGTCCTGAGGGCAGGGCTGGCACAGCATGTGGTGCTGGGGATCGAACCGCGGTCCCTGAAGCCACCCAAGCTTTCCCCAGCAGGTGCTTTAGACCACTGAGCCATCCCGCCGGGCCCCTGAAATTTTTTATTTAATACAGTATGTGTTTAATTTCAAAGCCAATCCAGATTTACAGGTGGCTTATCAGCTAGCTTCTTCAGTTCCATTTCTCCTATTCACCCACATCTCATCTCATCTGTCATTATATGTTATTTATTTATGTTAAATGGTTTGGTCTTGCACCGTAAGCACTCAAAAATTGCTTCCCACTATCCTTTATTTAAAATTACCCAGATATTTTAGCCAAAGCTAGTCGCATCATTGTCTATTCTTAGAAATACATGACTAATATAACAGATTTAAAAAGATGCATTTTCTCTAACTCATGGACACACCTAAACATCCTTTGTCCAGACCTCCTGTAGGCATCAAGGCCTCCGCAGGGTCTTGCTGTGTCATGCTGCCACCATGGGGGTGGGGATGGGGGTGGGGTGGAAGCATAGATGTGTTCTGGTATACCATGTCTGCCTCCCTCTGTGCTTGAATTTTCCTACTGGCGATGACCTTCTTCCACTTATTCTACCCAGCAACTAAGAACCTGCTCCCATTAACAGCTCGTGTAGTTGCACCAATTTCAGTATGAGATAGGCAAGATTTGAGATGGGGAGGTGGGAGGGGGAGGGCCCTAAATAGATTATTTGCAACATTATCCTATACCTCACCCCTCATGACTCCTCCCCACAAGGAGAAATATAATCCTACAGGAAAAAAAAAAAAAAAAGGAAAATGCATAGACATAGAGGCCAGAGAGATACAGTAGGACTAAAGAATCACCATAGACCTAATGAAAATTATAGCGTAGAAAGAAGGATATATAGCCCGTGAGATGGTTTAGTGGTCTAAAGTGCCTGCTTAGGCAACTGTGGGGACTGCGGTTTGATGCTTGGCACCACATGCTGCGCCAGCCCCACCCCCAGGGCAGGCTGAGCCGGCCATAATTAAAAATAAAAAAGAAAAGGAAGATACAGATGACTAGACAGAAGATTTTAAATATGCAGGAAAACAAATCATAGGAAAATGGACATTTGAAATCAGCTATGTGCTGAGAAATAATTCCATGTAAGTTCTTAGAAATTAATGAATAGGTACATGGCAAGGCACAGGTAGAGATATTAGTAAGGAGATGTCAATCTGGGAACAAACCGCTATCCATTGTTCATAGATCCCCCTTCTCTCTTTAAGTGTTTCCCAATTCAATCTTTTTTGGGGTCTTTGAGCAGAAAAAAACTGCTATTCTACCTCTGCAGCCCCCTACCCACTCACCCCCAGTCTGGTTTACCTGTTATCAATGAATTACTAGCGCGATCCAAAGATGGAGGTAATACTTCAGGGTCTCAGGATCTGTTCTGGGCTGGAAAAAAAACAAAGCTGTTGGGCTTTGATAGCTTTGTCTTCTCACACTCTGGACCTCAGTGACTCAGTCTGATGGGTCTCCCCTGCAATGCAGCCCCTCCTAAGAAGGGCGGGAAGACTCCCCGCCCCCTCCCTGTCGGACTCGGCTAATTCAAATGATAGGTTCCGGAATGGGAGGGAGAGAAGCGGGCGGGGGTGGCGGCTCGAGGCATCTCCATAGGCTTATTGGTCCCACCGTCATCCGCAATCTCTTCCCGAGCCCCCCTGCTGGCCAGAAAGCAGAGAATGCATTGTTCTGATTTAGATTTATTGGTCAAAACTCTTGACTCTTAAGTGGTGGAATAGAGTGTCATTTTGTTCCCAATTTAAGGACTTCAGGTTATTAAGTGTCTGGGAGAAAAAATTATCTCCTTTTACTGCCATCCCTGCTCCTACCTCGCCACCCGGCCCTCACAATAGGAAAAGAGATTGAGGAGGGTGCTTCCTGCGCCTCGGAATTCGGTTAGGTTGGGGCCTCGCTCGCCCCTACCTCACGATGCCTGAAGTGCGGAGGCCACACGATATGCTGGGTAACCAGGCTGCGAGCCAGGCCCTCACGGAGGCGTCTCCCACTCGGGCTCATCGGCAGGGGCGCGGCTTTCGCGCACCACAGGCGCGTGCCCGCGAGCGCGCCGCACAGAGCCGGCGCTGTGGGTACGGGCGGCGGTGCGCGCGCCTGCCGCCGGCGAGTTTCGTAATCACGTCGCTGCCGTTTCCGCCCTCGGCCTGCCGCACCCCTGCCGCACAGCGCTGAGCTTCAGAGCCGAGCGGCGGACAGAATTTAGAAGCTCGCGGCGGGACTAGCAATCCGGATCCACTCCAGCGACGGCCGGACGCCTCGCGGCCCGGGAAGAGTAGGTGCAGCAGGCGGGGAATACGGCTAGACTGCTCTGCGCGTTGCGGACCCGAGAGAAACTCTAGGGACGCTGGGGGTGGGGAAGGCGACGGCGGCGGCCTAGACTGCAGAGATGCCGGGTTCGGTGGAGGCTGCTGCGCGAGTGCGCTGGGGGGCGGAAGGAGGCCGGGCCGGAGCGGGGGAGTGGGAGGGACCAGGCTGCCCAAACCGAGGCGACCCGGTTGGCGGCGTGTACGGGACAGAGTGCTGGGACCTGGTTCCGGGAGCGCCTCCCTCGGAGCCTGGGGCAGCCGCGGAGCGCAGTGACTGAGTCCGAAGGGTCACAGAGAGGTCCCGGGCCTAGTTGAAGATTGGGAGGCTCGGAGATGGCGGGAGTGGGCTTGACTGACCGTCTCGAGGGAGGGAAAGCCCAGGGCCCAATGCTCTGCTCTCAATCCTACTAGACTTTTCTTGGGGAGGGGGAGGGTTGGTACTGGGCAAGTGCATGTCGTTTGACGATTATATGGGATCCAGTCCCGTTCCCAGGCTTGGGGTCTCCAAGCAGGGGCCAGCTGCATGCCTGGGCTGACAGCCAGAATGCCCACTCCTTTCTCAATTCTGCGCCACTCTCTTCGCAGCTGCTTCTTGTGAGGGCTTGTCAGGCAGCGGGTTGGAGGCCGTGGGGCGGAAGGCCGCGGGACCGGGAAAACCGGTTTGAGGCTACCAGAGGACCCAGGATCTACCTCTGTGCATCCTTCCGGGCTTGGGTCTCCCGCAGTTCCCTCTCCTGGTCAGCCCCCAACAGCTTGGGGCTCTTGAGCCCTTGCTAGTGCCAAGACTTCAGGGGTTGTTCTTCCCGGTTCCGTATTTTTCATTTGGGCCCAAAAGGGGTCCCAGTCCTAGCGTTATTTGGCTTTTGGGATGTGGCCTTATGCTGTCTAATCCTGGATGCCTCTTGTTGGCTGTAGACCCTTCTGTAGAGTTAAAATACTGTCCAGTGGATTCTGGCACCTCTTCCTGCGCCACTTACCAGCTCAGGACTTGAGTTTTCCTCAGCTTTGCTGTGGCCCGTTTAAAAGAGAGTGACAAGTCAGTCGCTCTTACTTCCTTTTTTGGCTCTGTTCCCCTTCCCCTCACCCCAGCCCTCCACCCATTGGCCCTGTCCTGCCTTTTTCATGCCCTGACTCCACCCCAAAGTTTCAGAGACCCTAATGCCCTAGGGAATGGAATTTCCTGGTCACTTTTCCTTATTGGACATTTCTTGCCAAGTCCTACACGCACACTTTCCCTTCACCCAGCCCTGGTTAGGTCCCTGGAAGAGAAACAGAAAGGTCCTTGTTCCTTCCACTCTCCCTTTTGCTCCCCTGCTCCTCCCCTCCCCTTCCAGCATCATCCACCCCTGTCCACTCAGCTTTGAGCAGAGGGGGAATGCACTGTCCACTCAATACAGATTGTCTGGTGGTGTTGGGGGTTTCCTCTGATTCTTCATTGTTTTTCCCACTTCCCTCCAGTCCTTACCACCTGCCACCACTACCATCAGACAAACCCTGTGACTTCCCCACTGACCACAGCTCCCCTCCGTGGACAGCAGTGTTCTGACTTCCGGCCTGATTACTCTGCCCTTCCAAGGGTGGAACAGGAAGAGAAAACCGGGACTCCCCTTGAAGCTGTATTTGCCTGATTTCATCTCAAGACTGTTAAAACAGTGTTTTGGTCAGTCTGGAGTGCCAGACCTCCAGGGTCCCAGGCTAGAAGGAAGGTGATTCCTATTCATATGCCTGTTTAAAACTTACACTGTGTACGCTACTGTAATCGCAAGACACTGACAGGCTGAGACAGAAGGATATGGCCCATGAGCTTGAGGCCAGCCTGGGCTACATAATGATTTCAAGAGCAGCTTGAACTACACAGTGAGACTCTTTCTTAAAAAATGAAAGTAAAATTCACAAAGCTGCACAGTTGGTATCTTTCAGGTGGTCTGCCCTATAGGACTTGGAAATATAGGATAGGAATCTGGCTGGCAGTAATGAGAAGGAATAAAGTTCTCCCTTGAACATTTATAATGACACAGGAAAGTTCCTGTGTCTGGTTGGCTGATACAGCTTGGTGGAAATGGTGAGGAGAAAAGAGTACAGGTTGCAACATGAGGGGAAAAGGGAAGGTCCTGGCCTCTATAGCATGTGAGGTAGGGCAGAGCTGCGCAATAGAACCTGTGAAGAGGGTGGGGGAGGCTGGAAAATGATTCTTTTTTTTTTTTTATGGAAAATGATTCTTAATGGGACAGAAACACTTGACTTGTGTTCCTGTCCATGTGTACAGATCTCTGTGCAAGACATAAAGGAGAGGGGCTGGGGAGATAGCTCTGTAGCACAAAACACAAGTGCCTGCCTGGCAAGTGCAAGGTCATGAGTTAGAACCCTGGTCCAACACACAAAAAAAAAAGGCAAAGGAGATGCAACCATGCGGTCTGTGCACATATGCATACACATGGGGCCATCAACACAGGACACAGTGTACAGAGCCTTCAGGGAGACTCTCAAGGTCAGGTAATCAAGGAGCTGCTAAATGGCTTCTGGGAGGGGTTGGATTTCAGTTGAAAGCAGTGAGGACGAATGAGGGCACTGAATTGAGAGAGAGCAATTTTTTTCACTGTAGAAAGACTGTCTTTAGGTCCAGCATACTACACCTGGTTTCTCTTGGGACCTCAGCGGTCTCAAAGAAAATTTGGGTGTTCAAGGCAAGGTGAGAAAAGGGAGGAACAGGGTGGAGGCCTTGTTTGTAAGAACAAAAAGAAAACCACTATTTCCTCTTTAGAGCACTTAAATGCCCCTCCCCTTCTGTCCTAAACCCAGGGAGAAGGGAGTTGGAGCTTCTTGCACCCCCAAAGATTGTTACAGTCCTTTTGGACTTGCCCATCCCCTTACTGAGTCCTAAATAACCTCCTTCCTTACCTGGTGCCAGCAGCTTCTGCCCCTTACCCTACAGTAGCCTTTTGGTTCTTTTTCTTGAGAGTCAAACTGTGAGGTTCTTGTATTTGGGAAAGACTGATGTTGAGGTAAAGGATTGGGGTCTCCAAGAGAGAACTGGAAAAACAAGGCTTATTAAGGAGAAGGCTGGGCTGGGGAGATAGCTCAGTAGAATAGGTGCTTGCCTGACATGCACAGGTTCCTGAGTTCAATCCCCAGAACCGGGGGGCAGGGGGTGGGGTAGAAAGAAAGATTCTGGGGGCTGGGGAGATAGCTCTGTGGCACAAGTACCTGCCTGGCAAGTGCAAGATTGTGAGTTTGAATCCTGGTCCCACAAAAAAAAAAAAAAAAAGAGGCTTCTTAAAAATTGGGGCATGTGTAGATTCTTGAACTTTCTTTTCTCTTTCTAATTCAAGGTTCAAATCTGAAGAAGACATAACCTTTCATGTGCCCACCTTTCTGTGGTCCTACTAGTCTCTGAGACGCTGCTCACCTAAGGGTTGCCAGGGTTCCAGCTGAGTGAATCAAGTGTGTGGTTTCAGCAGGAGCTTAAGGAGGGGGCATTGAAACATCAGAGCAAGAGCCCTCTGGGGCCTCAGGCAGGGGATTGAAGCTGGCACCATCACGGACTATGAGTGAATTTTGGCACAAACTGGGATGCTGTGTGGTCGAGAAACCCCAGCCGGTGAGTCTTCCCTCAACCACCCGAAAAATTGAGTTACCGCATGCTATGAAGTACAGTTACCTTCTGGGACCTGCTTTGGAAAAAGCACACTGCTTTCCTTCTGTCAGGAAAGGGTCTCTGGCCAGGCAGATGTGCAGTAAGGGACCTGGGAGGTGGAAGAAGTGAATAGTCCAGGCCTTTACCTCCTGTTCTCTCTGTTCATTTTGAGTAGGGCGGTGGTTGTAAGTGGACCATAATACCTGTCAGTTTTCCCCATTGTTTCTTCATCAGCCAGAGGTAACTTTGACATGTCCTCTCTTTGTGCAGTATTCACCCTGCAGGCCACTGCCCTCTCCAGTGTAATCTGCCCTTTGTTGTTTCAGCTCTGCTTTCATCACATCCCCTGTTCCCACTAGGCCTTTTAGCACATTCCTTTCCTTATAGTGGTTTTGAAGACACTTTCCTCTTCCTCTATTGTGATTTGAGGAGTCTCTAGACACGACTCTTTATCTTCTCTAAGCAGAAAAAGAGAAGGCGGATTGACCGGACCATGATTGGGGAACCAATGAATTTTGTCCACCTGACCCACATTGGCTCCGGGGAGATGGGGACTGGAGATGGACTTGCTATGGTAACAAGGGGATGGGTACAGGGATCCAGAGACCAGTTGTGGGGGTATGGCCTTAAGTGTAATCCCTTTAAAAGTTCACTTAAGGGAAAATAGATTTAAAAGTGTACGTTCAGTTGAGGAATATAGGAAAGTACTGTGAAGAAGTAAATATCAGAGAGTTGAACTGTGTAAATCTGAGACCTGGCATTTCAGATTTTTGGGCCTAGATTCCCTTATCTTTGCACTTAGTGTATTAGCCTTCATTGGGGTGGGAAATATATGTCTTAATAACTGGAAGACTGGGGCCAGGGAGAGAGAGCTCTGTGGCACAAGTGCCTGCCTGGCAAGTGCAAGGTTGTGAATTCGAACCCTGGTCCTGCAAAAAAAAAAAAAAAAAAAAATAATAATAATAATAATAATAATAATAATTGGAGGATGTTTTCAAGTACTATAAGTTGTTTTGTTGTTGTTTGTTTGTTTTGTCTTTTTGAAACAGGGTCTTGCTGTGCAGTTCAAGCTGACCATGAGCTCACTTTTGTAGCCCAGGCTGGTCTCAAAACACACCATCCTCCTGCCTTAGCCTCCCAGGTGCTGGGATTACAGCTGTGTGCCACCACGCCCAGCTCTATAACTTCTTTTTTTTTTCTTCTTTCAGAACTTTTGTTTGTTTATTTATTTATTTTCATGGCCAGCTCAGCCTGCCCTGAGGGCAGGGCTGGCATAGCATGTGGTGCTGGGGATGGAACTGTGGTTCCTGCAGCCACCCATGCTTTCCTAAGCAGGCGCTTTAGACCACTGAGCCATCCTGCCGGGCCTCACCGGCTCTATAACTTCTAATTAAGAACTGCTGGTGGAGTTGGGCATGCTGGTACACTCATAATCTCAACATTTGGGAGGCTGAGTCAGGAGGAGCCCTGCACGTTCAAAGCCAACCTTGGCTACATTGCAAGATCCTGTCTCAGAAAAAAGAAAACCACTGGCAAGATTGGAGGTGTATGCCTATAATCTTAGCAATTAGAAGCAAAAAAAAAAAAAAGATCAATTTTAGCTCTTACTGGGGCCCGGCAGGGTGGCTCAGTGGTCTGAAAGCGCCTGCTTAGGAAAGCTTGGGCAGCTGCAGGGACTGCAGTTCGATCTCTGGCACCACATGCTGTGCCAGCCCTGCCCTCAGGGCAGGCTGAGCCAGCCAAAAAATAATAATAATAATTAAACAAACAAAAGTTCTGAAACAAGAAAAAATTTAAAAAAATAAAATAAAAAATTTAAAAAAATCTTTAATAAAAAATTTTTTTAGCTCTTACTCATGAAAGCCATTGTGAAGTGAAGTTGTGGTTGTGGATTTTAAGAATTTTATTTTATTTATTTATTTTTTTCTTGTTTCAGAACTTTTGTTTGTTTTTATGGCCAGCTCAGCCTGCCCTGAGGACAGGGCTGGCGCAGCATGTGGTGCTGGGGATCGAAGTGCAGTCCCTGCAGCCATCTAAGCTTTCTTAAGCAGGCGCTTTAGACCACTGAGCCATCTTGCCCGGCCCATGTTTGTTTTGTTTTGCTTTGTTTTGCTTTTGCTGGACTAGGGTTCAAACTCACGACCTTGCACTTGTCAGGCAGGCACTTGTGCCATGGAGCTATCTCCCCAGCCCCATGAAGCTTGTTAAGACGGTCTGAATTCCTAAGTTGCTTGGGCTAGGCTTGAATTCCAATCTTCCTGCCTCAGCCTCCCAGAGTGCTAGAATTATAGACGTGTGCCACCAAGTACAAGTGTCTTACATATGCTTTCCAACAGACAGGTGCAGTTCAGGAACAAATGAGGTCCAAGGGAAATCGTGACAGGCCTTGGAGTAATTCTAGAGGCTTATAGCTCCCATAGACATAAATGGTGAGTGACCTCATGCTCATGCTGGTGAGTCCTAATAGCGTGCTTCAGAACCCTGGTCCTGGTGCCAGAATGGGAAATGGAGAGGGCAGGGGAGAGGAGGAAGAGTTAAAATGGGGAGGGTACAGAAGTAGGCCTTTGGCCAGGTATGGCTGGGAGTACAAACTCAGCCTGGGATTATAATCCTGGCCCTTGGAAGACTGCGGAAGAGAGTGGGCTCCATCAGAAAGGCACAGGGAAATGGGGAGATAGCTGGAAAGCCTAAGCACCTGCCTGGTAAACACAGGACCTGGGTTTGATCCCTGGTACTTCCTGCTGTGTTAGCCATTGAATCTAGGCAAGGTGGAGCATTCCTGCAACCTGGGGAGGCTGAGACAGAAGGATCACTTCAAGTCCGAGCTATGTAGTGTGACCCAGCAGTATAAATAAGTAACTAAAGGATTAAAAAAACAGTTCATTTGGGGCTGGCAAGATGGCTCAGCAGTCTAAATCGCCTGCTAGGCAAGCTTAAGCAACCACAGAGACTGGTTTGATCCCTGGCACCATATTATGTGTCAGCCCCACCTTCAGGGCAGGTTAAGCCAGCCAAAAAAAACCGTAATTCATTGAAACTTAAAAAAAGGCACAGGGGTGGTTTCTATACAGAAATAGAGTGGGGGAGATCTGCACTGTGTAGTGGCTTCTTCCTAGTGTTTGAGGCATTCATCTTTTAAAATTTTTGTTTTTCCTCTGCATTTTTTAATTCAGGTTCTGCCATCTTGAAGTTCAGCTCTGTCCAGCCTAGAAGAAATGTTGCCCTTGCCTGATCCCTGCTAGGACTTGTAGAACCCAAGGGTCCCTCTTTTTCCCTCTGCCTAACAGTGCCTCTGAGGTGAGGGGGCTGGACTCCTCCTCTCTCTGGCTGTCACCCCTCCTGGAGATGGGTCAAGGCAGCAGGACTGACCAAGTGGCCACTGGCTGGCCAGAGCAGCTCAGTGGAAACCCTGGACACCCAAGATCTGAGAGAGGAGTTCTTTGGGAATCAGGGATGGGTTCCCTCCTCCTAAATGATGGTCTGGGTGCCGACTGTTTTTAAACCCTTAGCCTGGAACTCCTTAAAAAGGGGTAGGTAATGAGAGTGCCAAAGCCGGCTCTTCTGAGAAGCTCTCTGCCTCACTGCCCTTCCCTTTCTTCCTGTGATGACCTAAAGCAGACATCAAGCTGGGGCTTGGAGGGCAACCTTGCCCAGTCCACTCTGTCTTCAGACTGTAGTCACTAAACTCATAGCCCCTCACTTTCTCTACTGACACCAGGGTTTTTGTAGCATTATTAGCTTGGCAGTAACCTTTTTTCTTTTAGTTAAAATTTTAATTTAAGATGATTTAATTCCCCACCCTGCTTATCCCTCTTAACTCTGTCCCTATTACTGTTTCCCATTGAGTAAGAGTTGTGGTGGATCTTAACTGTCAACATTCCATTTAAGTCCTGGGGGATCTGGCCCACACTCTGCCAACCTCCCTGCTGGCCCAGGTGAGAGAAGGAAGAGGGGTCTGAAGAGAAAGCCAGAGAGCAGAAAGAGGAGTTACATCAAGGTGCACTTCCTGACCATGGTGAGGTAAATAGGTTGAAAACTATCTGTGTGTGTAAGACCCTTAATGCACAGGAGTGGGGAGAGGCAGAGCAAGGCATGTCAAGACATGCTTGCTCTTGTGTACTGGGCAGTTCTGTATACCAGAAAGATGTTTTGTGATGTTTAGCAGCATCTCTGACCCACTCTAGTTTTGGCAACCAAAAATATTTTCAGAAACTGCCAAATGTCTCCTAGGAGCAAAATTATCCAAGGCTGGCAGGGCATGGTGCTGTACGCCTATAATTCCAGCACTCGGGAGGCTGAGGTAGGATCGATGTGAGTTCGAGACCAGCCTGGGCTACAAAAGTGAGCTCAAGACCAGCCTGAACTGCATAGCGAGACCCTGTCTCAAAAAAAAAAAAAAAAAAAAAAATTATCCAAGGCTGAGAAATCCCAGCTCCGAAGTCATGGCACTTTTGGATGGACTGGAACCCTTGTAAAGTAAGCTCAGGAAAACTCCACATAATCTTTATTCCATGTGTTCTTTTGCCATGTGGCTTTAAGTCTCCATGATGGACATTCTTTGCATTGTGGAGACAAAAACAAGCTGTATTGAGATTGGAGAAGGGGCCAGGTAAAAGCCACAGAGATGAATGCTCTTGTTGCCCTCCCCACGCTCTCAGCTCTGTTCCTCTATTCTTCAGCCCCAGAACCAGACACAAATAAGACTCAGGGAGTTTTGTCTGATGACCAGGACCTACCCCCACCTGGCTGCAGTGTGCTCTGGATGGGAAAGCAATGGAGGACCAGGGTCTTTAGGCACTTTGTTTTCTCAGGTGTTTTTTGTTCTGACCCTTTCTTTGCAGGGTGATTAGGAAGGCAGAACAAAGACATATGAGCCCCTGCCTGCTCTGAGGCAGGAAGGCTGGGGTCTTGTTGGCTCTGACAGGGTCAGAACTGTGGAGTTGGATCCACTCTTCTGATTCCATCCAACTATCTTGTTTTGTCCCCATCTACAATAATGAAGTTTTCAAGTGTCATTGCACAGTTTTTCAGGGTCTGCATTCCCAATTACTCTCAGTTCTGGTCAAGCTAGTTGCTCTGATGAAAGTGGCCCACCTTGTTGCCCTTGGAGTTAGTAGCCGAGGGTAGACTGGGGATGCAAAAAGGGGAGGGGGTAAGGCAGAAAGGTGGGAACTCCTCTCTCCAGCCTCACCTAATATCTATTCTTTGGTGCTCTCTTGCCTTGAGCCACCTTCTCTAACATATATGGGGTTCAGAGTCATAATTTATATTAAGAATTTGTTGGACTTTTAAATACAATTTTCAAATAAAAAATGTAAGCAAATAAGTTGTAATAATTTCAAGTGTGTATTGGATTAAAAGGTTGACACAGCTCAAGAATGCCTGCTGTCTGAATTGCTACCTGGAAATGCAGTTTAGTGTGCAATGCACATTTCACAAGTATTAGGTACAGTGTACCCTTCTGCACATGGCAAAAAGAGACTAAGATGGGATTTTGTAGCAACATTTTGCTTCTTCAGAAGAGGGCCAAGCATCAAGGCCAGGAGGAAACATGCAATGGTTCAGATCCTTCTTGTATTCTATTAGTTATTTCTTTTTTGTTTTGGGTGTTCTTCTGGGAATTAAACCAAGGGCCTTCATGAGTTATGTGAGGGTCAGACTAGGGATTTAAAGGGTTAAGGGGGCCCAACCATTCATTTTTTAATTTTAAGATGGTCTTAAGTTGCTGGAGCTGGGCTCAAATTTATAATCTTCCTGCCTCTGCCTTCCAGAGTGCTGGGATTACAAATTTAGCCACCCCTGTATACTCTTCTTGGATTTTAGATTTTCCAAGTGTGTTTTATTTTATGTGTTTAGTATAGGGTCTCACTACACAGATGGGAATCATAGTGATCCTCCTGTTTTCAGCCTCCCAAGAGTTGGAGTTACAGACATATACCACAGCGGGTGCTTTAATCCACTGAGCTATCTGGCTGGTCTGTTTTTTAAGATGGGAATTAAACACTTCTTGCACTTTTCATGTAGGTCAAATCTTGAAGTACTTGGTAGGACATGCCTGTAATCTCAGCACTTGGGAGACAAGGCAGGGATATCCCTAATAAGTTAGAGAACATCCTGAACTACACTGTGTCTTAAAAAAAAAAGCACTTGCAGCGAGGCATGAAGACTTGCAAGTTTGAGACTGGCTGGTACTACATAACAGGTTCAAAGCCTGAACTACATAGCAAGACCCTTTTTTTTGTCTTTTTGAGACAGGGTCTCGCTGTACAGTTCAGGCTGGCCTTGAGCTCAGTTTTGTAGCCCAGGCTGGTCTCGAACTCTCACCGATCCTCCTGCCTCAGCCTCCCGAGTGCTGGGATTACAGGCGTGCGCCACCACGCCCGGCTTCCTTAAAGTGATTTTAAAGATTACAGAAATATAGTACTTCTTTTTTTTTTTTCCGTGGGACCGGGGTCGAACTCATGACCTTGAACTTACCAGGTAGGCACATATGCCATGGAGCTATCTCCCCAGCCCCCAGAAATATGGTACTTCTTAGGGGCCAAGGAGATAGTTCCATGGCACAAGTGCCTTCTTGGCAAGTTCGAGCCCGGGTCCCACAAAACAAACAAACACACATAGTACTTCTTTAGCTGGTGAGGATACTTATAATCCCTAAGATACGCAGAAGGCTGAGACAGGAAGACCACAGAGACAAAGCCAATCTCAGCAATTTGACCTCATCTCTGACTAGGACAGGATATAATCTAGTAGTAAATGTCCCTGGGTTCAGCTCACTAAAAACTCACAACGATGTTGCAAATGAGAACATGGACAATGTCTGTTTTTATCTTGGGGGAGAGAGAAAGACGGATGCTAGCTATGAAATTCAGTTTTGGAGTTGAGATTTATGGTCGCCCTCATATACTTACGTAAAAAAATAAGACCAACAGTTTTTGGTTTTGTTTTTATTTTTCTCTACTGAAAATAACTAATGGGTGCTGGGAGTGAAAGAAAAAGTTGAGATGCTGACACCTCTTGTGGATGAAGTCACCATTACCTCTGGTTTACATCTGTCTGAGTAAAGAAAAAAAGGCAGTTACAAAACCACATCCACATCTTTAGCTTTTGCTTTCCCAACCTCCACTCCTCACCCTTGCTTAAACCCTCCTGCCTTCCCCATTTTTTAGTGTTCAGAATATTAGGGTCGGGGGCCCGGCAGGATGGCTCAGTGGTCTAAAGCGCCTGCTTGGGAAAGCTTAGGTGGCTTAAGGGACCGCAGTTCGATCCTGGCACCACTTGCTGGACCAGCCCTGCCCTCGGGGCGAGCTGAGCCGGCCATAAAAATGAGTGAATAAACAAAGGTTCTGAAACAAGAAAAAATAAAATAAAATAAAAAGAATATTAGGGCCAGGGGCCCGGCGGGATGGCTCAGTGGTCTAAAGTGCCTGCTCGGGAAAGCTTGGGCAGCTGAAGGGACCGAGGTTCGATCCCC
>PVJA010037417.1:6948-20495 GCA_004027025.1 Myocastor coypus | reverse complement strand
TGAAGAATTCCTCTGCTAAAACTGACCCACAGATGACAGAAAGGTAAGCTAAGCACATTAAAAGGGTGATTACAGGGGCCCGGCGGGATGGCTCAGTGGTCTAAAGCCCCTGCTTGGGAAAGCTTGGGCGGCTGTAGGGACTGTAGTTCGATCCCTGGCACCACATGCTGCGCCAGCCCTGCCCTCGGGGCGGGCTGAGCCAGCCATAAAAATGAGTGAATAAACAAAGGTTCTGAAACAAGAAAAAAATAAATAAATAAATACAATAAAAAAATTCTTAAAAAAAATAAAATGGTGATTACAAATGCATCCACAATGTTTGAAATATGAAGGAAAATATGGAAATAATGAGCAGGAAAATGGAACACATAATAAAGAAGGGGAGGAAACTTCTAGAGATAAGATACACAATATCTGAAAGTCAAAGTTTACTTGACAGGATTACACAGAATAGATACTGCAGCAGCAAAGATCGAGGATGCTGAAGATGGCAGCAAAATCCATCCAAAACAAAAGTAACAAGGTTCACAGAGGACCAAAGGTGAGCAGAGGCCCTCAGCAGCCTGAGGAATAAAATCCAGCAGAGTCCCAGAAGGGATGGAAGTTCAGTAACCCCCATTACATAAACACAGGTATATCCCAAATACACTAAGGCACATTATATTTAATTGTTAAAAGCTAGTAATAAAAAGAGAAAGCTTTAAAAAACTGCCTGCGGTGGGTGCAGGGTGGCACACTACATTTGTTAAAGCAGAGATAACAGTGAAAACATGTAGCACCACAGCACGCGACAGGATGTGGAAGGAAGAACCAAAGTAGTGCCAGGCACAGCCCAGTGTACTACCATATGCCTGTAATCCCAGCAAGTTCAAGTCCCACCTAGGAAATTTATGCAGAACCCTGTCTCGAAATAAAAAACACAGCTGATTACACTTATGTGTCATAATGTTTGCCCAGTGAAAATATTTTTCAAGAATTAATTGCCAGCAGACTTGCATTTTCAGAAACATTAAAAGTTCTTCCGGGGCCAGCGAGATAGCTCAGCGGTCTAAAGCATCTGCTTAGGCAAGCTTAGGCAACTGCAGGGACTGAGGTTCAATCCCTGGCACCACATGCTGCTCCAGCCCCACCCCCAGGGCAGGCTGAGCCAGCCATAATAAAAATAAATAAATAATAACAGGTTTTTATTGTTGTTGTTTAAGTTCTTCTGGGTTGGGGAGATAGGATTCTTTCTGGTGGGTGGGGAGGCTGGCTCAGGCTGCCTTAAGGGCAGATCTCATGTTTCATGTGGGGGTAGGTAGTGAACCATGGTCCCCAGGGCCTGATAAGTTGGGGAAATAGCTCAGTGGACTAAGTGCCTGACTGGCAAGTGCAAGGACTTGGGTTCCATTCCTGGTACTGCATGCTGTCCTGGTCCTGGGCACCAAGTAGGCCACCAAGTCCAGATGTGGTGGCACACGCCTGTAATCCCAGTGCTGGGGAGGCTGAGACGGGAGGATCACTAGGAGTCTAAGCTGCATAATGAGACCCTATACCAAATATACAAATTTTTTTAAAAAAAAGATCTCCTAAGGGAAAATATATTAGACAGTGGTATGAATACTTACTTAGTATCTTTAATTTATCACACAATAATTTGAAGTAATATACCATTTCGCATAAGATGTAAGACCCTTACAACAGTACACATCCACCCAGTATTCCCATTTGTTGAACTTTTGTCATTTATATTACTTTTGCATATCTTATGAACCCAACATTATATAAAAACTAACATCTTGGGGACTGGCGAGATAGCTCAGTGGACTAAAAGCCTGCTTTGGCAACCGCACTGGTCCCACATGCTGTGCCAGCCCTGCCTCTGCTGAGCGTGGTGGTGCATGCCTGTAATCCCAGTGCTGGGAGGCTGAAAACAGGAGGATCGCTATGATTCTGAGTCCAAGCTGCATAGTGAGACCTTGTACCAAATACATGAATGAAAGAAAAATAAGATAACCGAAAGACCCAAAGATGTAGCTCAGGGCAAAGGCACTGACTGGGCTCAGTCCCCATGACTGCAAAGAAAATAAAAAGGATTCATAATATAAATCCAGAGCAGCTACTAAGAAAAATAAAACAAAGAAGTTAGTTAACAAGTCAAGAGTGGAGGTAAACAGAATTCTAAACACTGTGAGCTGGGCTGGTGAGATAGCTCAGCAGTCTAAAGCGCACCTGCTTTGGCAAGCTTAGGCAAGAGTGCAGAGACTGTGGTTTGATCCCCAGAACCACATGTTGTGCCAGCCCTGCTCCTAGGGTGGGCTGAGCCAGCCACACACAAAAAAAAAGCAAAATAAAATAAAAGCCACAAGCTGAGGCCATAACTCAGTGGTAGAGAGTGCTTGCTTATTAGGTTGGGAGAGGCCCTGAGTTCTATATGCAGTATGGGAGCGGGGGTTGGGGGAAGAGGGCATAGCCATCCTGGACATTTATGTACCTAATTACAGAGTTTCAAAATTCATGAAGTAAAACCTGCCAGAACTAAAAAGAGAAACACGGTTTGTCTACGATTATACGCAGAGACCTCAACACTCCTCTCTTGTATTATCAGGACAAGTAGACAGAACATCCGCAAGGATACAGAAGCCTTGCGTAGCACTGTGGACGTGTTGGGCCCTGCTGACATTTACAGACAACACCCACCCACAGAGGGCGGAATGCACATCCCGTACCAGTACTCACGGAGCGGTCACCAGGACAGACCGTATGCTGAACCATACGCCAAGTCTCTAAATTTAAAAGGATTAGATTGGTACAGAGAATGTTCCCTGACCACAATGGAACTAAATTAGAAATCAATAATAGAAAGATCTCTGGAAAATCCCCAAATCCTGGCTCGACTGTGCAGCTGGATGGCCTTGGAACTGGGTTTGTTTCCTTAGTGCGAGGTGACCACAGACAGGCCCTTTTCCACAGCATCTGTGAAAAGCACATCCATCTGGCACACACAGAATATTGCCTGTGTGTGTGGGGGGGCACTGGGGGTTGAACCCAGAGCCTTCACAACTGAGCTACAGCCTCAGCCTTTTTTTTTTTTTTTTTTTTTTTTTTCACATTTTGAGATAAACTCTTGCTTAGTCACTCAGTTACCCCGGCTGAGCTTGAGCTTGTCATGTTCTATGCAGGCCTGAGCACTGGGCTGACAGGCATGTGCTACCACGCCCTGCTAAGTGTCTGCTCGCATTGTCTGCCTGGTACAAGACTGATTTTGGAGGGGAGGTGCCTACCTGCCTGGCTACAGCACTGTCTCCTGCTGGTCCTGTGTTCTCCTGCCTGGCAAGTAAGAAGGGCCGGGCTCCCTGCAGACCACACAGACCAGAGGGGCTCAAGATAGGGAGGCTGAGGGCGTCCCCAGGGCCCAATTGCTAACCAGGAGAGATAATAGTAAAAATAGCAGGCAGTCTTTGCAAACTGCTAGACACTGGATGGGGCTGGGGGTGTCACACAGAGCTTGACAGAAAGATAATAATACAGCTTCCTGAAACACAAAACGCAAACCGCAGCACACAAGACAGGGAATGACACGACCTCTGCGGCAGCCAAGCCTCTCCAGAACTGCCCCACGGGTCAATGCTGTCATTCACTCAAAACAAAATTATACAGGGCTGGTCCATGCCAGACACCACGCTAGCCCTTGAGGATGCAGCCAGTCTGACTGGTAGTGGCCATGGGGTGGGAGGGCGATGACAGAGCCACCTGCCGAGAGACAGTAGGGGGGAGGCACAGAGGAGGAGGCCAATTTGAGAGCAAATACGTGGAGTTTAGACACAACTGTCAGGCATCCAAGAGGAGCGGCCCAAACTGGCTGGCTATACATGGAGGTGGATGCGTTAGTGTGTGGCTAGTAAGGGGAGCCCAGGAGTGAGGCGATGGCCCTGAGCGATGGACAGGGTGGCCCCTGTGCAGGGGAGGAACAGGGAAAGTGTTTGGGGAAGTGTGGGGACTCTGCAGGCCAGGGTGGTTCCAGATGGTCAATCAGGAAGCCCCTGGTCACGCTCCCTCTCTCACTGGTGCCACTGGCTCCAGAACACTCTTTTTCACACACCAAGTCCTCCCACATATTTGCTCACTCAACAGATGTGTGTCCCCAGATGTGACTCCGACACAGTGACTCAGCAAGCCAGGTCCCTGCCCCTCTGCACCTGACAACAGACAATGTGGCTGCCAGTATGCATATGCTTAGGTAATCACAGCCAGGACAACGTGGCCTCTTCGTGCGGGGAAACTCACAGAAAGTTTTCTTTTTTTTTTGTGGGACCAGGATTTGAACTCATGACCTTGCACTTGCCAGGCAGGCACTTGTGCCATGGAGCTATCTCCCCAGCCCCCTCACAGAAAGTTTTGTATGGTTATGATCTAAAACAATAGAGCTGGCGAGATAGCTCAGCAGACTAAAGAGCCTGCTTAGGCAAGTGCAGGAACTGTGGTTCCATCATGCCAGTCCCGTCCCCAGGGGGTGTTGAGCTGGCCAGAGTCCAGGCATGATGGTGCATGCCTACAATCCCAGCACTAGGGAGGCTGAAAGCAGGAGGATCACCACAAGTCCGGGCATGCATAGTGAGATCCTGCAACAATCAAATACATTTAAAACAAAACAAAACAAAATAAAATCCAGAAACATACTAAGGTTAAAGCTCCTGCAAGCAGGCACAGGGGCCAGGGGTTTGATACCTGGGCCTGCCATGCTGGCCCTGCCCTGGGGCAGGCTGAGATGGAAATTGAGACTGGGTGTAGTAGTGTGCACCTATAATCCCAGCTCTTGGAAGGCTATAAACAGGCAGATCACTACAAGTCCAATCTAGTAGTGAGACCCTGAACACCCTGTAGACCTTTTTTTTTTTTTTTTTTTTGTCTTTTTGAGACAGGGTCTCACTATACAGTTCAGGCTGGCCTTGAGCTCACTTTTGTAGCCCAGGCTGGTCTTGAACTCGCACCAATTCTCCTGCCTCAGCCTCCCGAGTGCTGGGATTACAGGTGTGAGCCACCACGTCCAGCTGACCTTGTCCTAATCTATATCTATATCTGTATCTGTCTGTCTGTCTGTCCATCCATCCATCCATCCATCTATCTGATTCAGCGGCATAAATACCTGCCTGCCAAGCACAAGTTCCTGAATTCAACCCTCGGTACCAAAAAAAAAAAAAAAAAGTGAGGTGTGTGATGTCCACATATCAAGCCCCAGAACAAACACAATCATTATGTACTACAAACACGTATTAATAAAAAAAAAATACTAAAAACACCCCCCCAAAAAAACAAAAACAAGGGCATTAGGTATGCACTGAGCGGTCAGGGGTGTGGAGTGAGAAGGCCAAGTAAGAAACGGCAAGGGGAAGAGGAATCCCTAGCAAAATGAAGCTGAGGACCACACAGCCAGAGGCAACAGAGGACACAGCAGCCTAGGAGCAAGGACGGGAGTCTGCAGAAGGAGGTGACTAATGACACAGACTGCCTGTGGGTAAGACAGGGATTGAATGTATGAATAAGCAGGCGCGTTTGACCCAGTGGAGTCAGGAATGGGAGGCGGGGAGAGGTGGAGTGCAGCAACAGCTGAGGTTTTGGGATTTTCCTGCAGAAGGGCATGAGGAAAGCAGGGCCCCGGGGAAGGGCGGAGGTCAGCGGCTAGGGAGCTGGCCCAGGAGCCTTCCTGGAGATAGGCAGCCAGGCAAGAAGAGCTTAGGACACAGAGCGGGCGTCAAGGGACTCAGTTTGTGGAGTGACCAAAGAGCAAGGATGCGGTCAGAGCAAAGCTCTAGAAACTCCAGTTCCTGAGGCAGAGCTGTCCTGAACGGTGGGTGTGGCTGCAGAAGGCTGGCAGCTGAGCGGGCACCTAAGGCCAGCAGCCCAGGAAGCAGCTTCTGGCTAGGCTGGTGCAGCTCAAGTGCCAGCCAAGAGCCTGAGGGTGACAGCACCACACTCCCCATCACCCCGCCCCTGGAATGTTGGCCACAGCAGGGCAGGACCTGGCCTACTAAGCCACTCTGCTGGGGTCACAACTGCAGACACACATCTGTCGAATGAATGCATGGGAAGACATGAACTGCAGAAGAAGCATCCTAAAGGTGCCAGTGAAGGGGGCGGGGGGAGCGTGACCAAGGGCTTCCTGGGTGACAGCAAGGGAAAGAGGCAGAGACTACCCGACTGGAAAGCATGGTCTTTCCAGAGACAGTCCCTGACCCAGAACCAGCAGGACTGTGACAGACAGGCCACTAAGCCAGGGGCAGCAGCGCACACCCAAAATCTCAGCGCTCTGTGAGACTAAGGCAGAGGCTTCACAGTTCAAGCTCTTAGCAAATTAGTGAGACAACCAAATAATAATAATAATAATAATAATAATAATAATAATAAAATAAATAAAAATAAGCTTTTAAAGGGCTTGGGATATAGCTCAGTGCAAAGCCCCAGAGCACTGCTAAGTGACAGGGGGCAGCGCACACCCCTGGAGTCCTGCCTGAGGCAGGAATGTGGCTAGATTTGCCATGGCAGTGCTCCTCGGACCATCTCTCAGCCCCCTCCTTCCACACTCACTGCCTCCCACCTCTCTGGATACGTCCCTCTCCTTGGTGTGGGTGACTCCACATCCGCCTTTAGGACTGAGTCTGGATGAGTCCCGAGGAGGCCATTCTCTGCCGTCTGTCACCACCGCCTGTGTGCTCCTCAGGAGGGAGTCTAATGTTCACCTTATACATCATTATATTGAAAACACTACTCCGTTCCACTTGGGGTGTGTGGTAGCTGAGTAAGCCCCTTTCCAGCAGCGGCAGCAGAGCTATCCATATCCCGACTCCTAGAAGACACGAATGTACCACCTCGCACCATAAAGGACACTTCACAGCTGAGATTGCATTTTGTGACAAAGACACACTTAAGTGTGCAGATGAGAAGGGAAAGTCCTGTTCAAGAGAATCTCAAAAATCCTTATACATAAAAAGAAAGGAAGTCAGAGTTAGAGAGGTAAAAGTCTGAACATTTGACATTTCAGGTTTCTGGGATGGAGGAAGGGGCTTCCAGCAAGAATGCCACTGGCTTCTAAAAGCTGCCAAAGGGAAAGAAAAGGCTTCTCCCCTGGGGTCCCCAGAAGGAACCAGCATTGAGAACAATGCAACGTTAACCACGAACATATGAACTTCAGAGCTATTAGGTCACACACACATTCGTGTTGTTCTAAACTATAGTTTTTTTTCTCAGCTACAGGACAGAAACACAGGTGTATGGTTAGAAATGATGCAAATTCAGGGCCAGCTAGAGAGCTCAGCAGGTTAAAGCACCTGATAAGGCAGACACATGGGGGTGGGATCCCTGGCCTGCCATGTAGGTCCTGCCCCCACAGTGCACTGAGACAGTGACTGAGACTGGCTGTGGTGGCATGCGCCTGTAATCCCAGGACTTGTGAGGCTCAAAAACAGGAAGGATCGCTAGGCACCCACTCTACGTGGTGAAACCCTGTATTTATGTACTAAATTAAAAAAAATGATGCAATTTGAGAAACATTTAAAAATCATTAACACTGAAAAGTTTCAAAGCTAGTGGACCAAGGGAAGTGTAAATGACTGCCATATGGCAGTTGGCTTCACCTAGCTGGAAGTGGGGAGAGCCTACCACTCATCAAGGTTAGTCTTGAACAGGTTTCAAATTAGACAGCATCTTTTTAAAAAATTTAAATATTTTTAAAAATCATTTATTTATTTATTTATTTATTTATTTATTTATTTATTTATATTTTTGGCACAGGGTCTTGCTATACAGCTTGGACTCATACTGATCCTCCTGTCTCAGTCTCCCCAGTGCTGGGATTATAGCTGTGTGCCATCACACTATTACGCTGTTTTGGGACTGCACAGCATGCAGTTTTAGGGATCAAACTTGGATCCTGCCACTTGACAGGCAGGTGCTTAGGCCACTAAGCTATTTCCCCAGCCCTAGACAGTGTCTTTGAGACACAACTTTTCTTCTTTCCTTTTTTCTTTCCCTCTTTCCTTCCCTCCTTCCTTCCTTCCCTCCCTCTCTTCTCTCTCTCTTTGTATTATGGCTGGCTACCCAGCCCTGGGGGGGGGGGCTGGTGCAGCCTGTGGTGCTGGGGATCAAACTGTGGTCCCTGCAGTTGCCGAAGCTTTCCTAAGCAGGTGCTTTAGACTGCAGAACCATCTTGCCGGCTTTCTTTCTTTCTTTCATGTATGTAGTACAAGGTCTATAAGATCTCACTACACAAATCTAACTGGCAGTGATCCTCCTGTTTTCAGTCTCCCAAGTGCTGGGATTACAGGCGTGTCACCATGCCCAGTCTCAATCATCATCTCAGCATGCCCCTGGGGGCAGGGCCAGCATGGAACACTGGGGATCAAACCCAGTTCCTGTGTCTGCCTAAGCAGGTGCTTTAATCCACTGAACCATCTGGCAGGCCCCAGACACAACCTTTAAATAAAATACAACATCCAATGTTTCTGTGTCTACTTGTACCATCTCACCTCCTCAGCCTCTGTGGGGGCAGGGATAGGACTGACTCTTCCTTGATAGCTGGGTGGCTGCAAGGGCCTACTGTGGGCCTTAGGGCCAGGCTGGGCCTAGGCACATGAAAAAGCTGGCATGAGGCATGGGCCCACTTCCAGTGTGGCCCTTCCTCTAGCTGAACACAGGCTCTTTTTTTTTTTTAAGAATTTTTTATTTTATTTTATTTTTTCTTGCTTCAGAACTTTTGTTTGTTTGTGTATTTATTTATTTTTATAGCCAGCTCAGCCTGCCCTGAGGGCAGGGCTGGCACACCATGTGGTGGCAGGGATCGAACCGTGGTCTCTGCAGCCGCCTAAGCTTTCCTAAGCAGGCACTTTAGACCACTGAGTCATCCTGCTGGGCCCCATGAACACATGCTCTTGATCAAGCTATTCCTTTTTTTTCTGGGTCTCCTAATCCATAAAACAGGGAGAGGGGCTTGGCAGGATGGCTCAGTGGTCTAAAGTGCCTGCTTGGGAAAGCTTGGGCGGCTTCAGGGACCACATTTCGATCCCCGGCACCACATGTTGCACCAGCCCTGCCCTTGGGGCGGGCTGAGCCGGCCATAAAAATGAGTTTCTGAAACAAGAAAAAATAAATAAATAATTAATAATTAAAAAAAAAAAAACCAGGGAGAACACTTTCCATTGTAAGATTTCTCTAGGTTTTATTTTTATTTTATTATTATTTTTTTTTTTTTGGCTTTTTGAGACAGGGTCTCACTATGCAGTTGAGGCTGGCTTTGAGCTCACTTTTGTAGCCCAGGCTGGTCTCGAACTCGCAGCGATCCTCCTGCCTCAGCCTCCCAAGTGCTGGGATTACAGACGTGAGCCACCATGCCCGGCTAGGTTTTATTTTTTTATTCCTGCCGAGTATGAGGTGACAGGAGTTGCAGGAACTGTAGCCAACTCCAGGGCAGCAAATGCAAAGTCTGGCCAGAGAGCAGAAGAGGTGAGTGCGGGATGAGGATGATGCCTGTGAGGACACTGGCCGGTGCCACGGGGTCTCCTGGATGAGTGAATTTACCCAGTTCTTAAAGGTGGATATCTAAGTCTGTCCTTTTTGAAATTACGAGTCACTCACCATTAGTTGGTGATCACTGACCCCAACAGGGAGCTTCCTAGGAATTGTCCCAGGAGCAAAAGAAGGTCTCCCTAGGCTACTGGGCTGCTGTGCCACTTCTAGGACTCCGTCTCTATGGTGACCAAAGCGATGTCCACAACAGCAACAGCATGCCCTTTATGACTGTAACGCCTCTGGTTAGCACAAGGCCAGCCAGCACTTCCTGTAATACCTGACTGAATCCTTACAGCCTGAGACATGAGCCTTTTTAATCTCAATATTTTAGATGAAGGAGACTGAGACATGAAGAGGGGAAGTGGCCTCCAAGGTCACACAGACCATGGTGGCCACACCAGGCTCAGCTTTCCCCAGTCAGCTGCCTACCATTCAGCTCATGCTGAGGGACAGGGAACTCACTGGGAGAAAATAGCAGTCCCATTCAGCCTCCAGAACTCACATCTCCCTCCCAGCCCCGTTAGAGCAAACAGAAAGCATCTCACCAGACTCCGCTGACACAGCGCGTGGACAGCGCCCGGGGCATGATCTCTGAGCCCTGCTGCATGAAGCCCCCCACAGGGAACCAGAGGCTGTTTCCCAGTGTGTACTGATTCTCCAGGATGTGAGGACGTGCCCGCAGGCAGGGGTGGGGGTTGTACCACTCGTAGGGGCTCAGCCTGTGGAGAAATGGGTAGGTGGATGGGGCCACAGTGGAGGAAAAGGAGATGGGGTCACAGTGATCAGAAAAGAAGGGGAGGATGGGAGAGAGGGGCAGAGGCACATAGCCAAGGAAAGCGCACAGAGGATGCTAGACTCCAAAGCGGGGGTCCAGCAGGACAGGAAGCATGCGGGGCCGCTGCCCGGCCCAGAGCGTGTCTCCACCCCGCTCCACCTTCAAAGGCTGCAGGCTGTGGACTCACCTGGCAGCCAGGAACAGGACACAGCTGACAGCCAGGTAGGCAAGGAGCATGAAGAGCCACACAGCCGGGGAGAAGGGGTCCAGGAAGGAGAAGTAGCCAGGCTTGCGGCCCTGGAGGGAGAGGAAGCGAAACCCGGAACTGTCCCAGACCTGAGCCTCAGGTCCCTGAGCCCCTGCCAGGGACCCAGGCGCCAGAATGCCCCATCTAAGGTCCGGTGGGAGTCTGGCCCCCACTTGCAGCCCCTGCCTCTAGTCTCCCACTGTCCCCAGGAGAAGTGCACCTACCATATGCACTCGGTAGAGGATGCTGATCCCCAGAGTCATGAAAGGTTTGGAGAAGTCGATAACCTTCTCACGCTCGGCTGTGATGGTGAATGCAGCGACAGCCAGGTCTGCCTTCTGCTGGAGGCCAAGCGGGGAAGGGCAGAGGGGGAGGGGCGGAAGACCGAGAAGGGCAGTTAGAGAGCATGGCGTTCACCTTTGACAGAGAGGTGAATGTGAACAGAGAGGAAAACGTCAAAAGGAACCAGCAGCCTGGACTGGCTCCAGGAGTCCCCCATGGGCCAAGCAGGCCCTCCTGACTCCCATCTGTGGTAACAGGCCCCTGCCACCCGTGTCCTGCCTGGCCGTCACCCCAGCCACTTCTGTCCTCTACCCCAGCAAGTCCATCATCAGGGCCCTGCTTTATTTTATTTTATTTTAAGAATTTTTTATTTTATTTTTTTCTATTCTTTCAGAACTTTTGTTTATTTTGTTTTTATGGCTGGCTCAGCCGGCCCCAAGGGCAGGGCTGGCGCAGCATGTGGTACCGGGGATCGAACCGCGGTCCCTGCAGGGGCTCAAGCTTTCCTAAGCAGGTGCTTTAGAGCACTGAGCCATCCTGCCGGGCCCCAGGGCCCTGCTTTATAAAACTCACTCCTTGTGCCTTCCCCCTCTTCTTGCTCCAGCGCCATGCGGACAGCCTAAGTCTGGACAGCAAGCTGCTCTGGGACCCACATCAGATCCTGGCTTTACCTCTTCTGTCATACTGGTTAGCAACAGGTGGCATTTATTAAGTGCTTCCTACGCGCTCAGCTCCATGCTGAGTAGCGCTTCCTAGAGATTGTCCTGCATACTCCTCCTCACAGCTCCCCCAGCCATGCCGAGCTCCTTTTACAGATGAGGAAACTGAGTCTCAGAAAGACAAAGGAACTAGTGAGTGAAAGCAGGAGCTGGGGACTGCAAGGTCAGGGCATGGGCACTACTTTCCTGACCCCAGCAGACACTAGCGATGGAGAAGTCTGAAGCCACCCTCTGCACACAGGACTAGGAACGGCTCAGCTGATAGGACTCTGGAGGAGGATGCTCCCAGTCCCAAGGGGCAGAGGTGCTGGGGTCCAGGTCTGAAGTAGGGAAGGACAGGACGGACAGAAGGCGAGTGGCTGAGGCCTGGCTGGTATATCCTGAGCCTCTTTCAGACTGTGCCAGCTGCCTCAAAAGGGACATTTCACCGGGCATGGTGGCACATGCCTGTAATCCCAGCACTTGGTAGGCTGAGGCAGGAGGGTCAGTGTGAGTTCGAGACCAGCCTGGGATACAAAAGTGAGTTTAAGGCCAGCCTGAACTGCATAGCAAGACCCTGTCTCAAAAAGACAAAAAAAAAAAAAAAGGGCCCGGTGGGTTGGCTCAGTGGTCTAAAGCGCCTGCTTGGGAAAGCTTGGGCGGCTTCAGGAACCACGGTTCGATCCCTGGCACCACATGCTGCACCAGCCCTGCCATCGAGGCAGGCTGAGCTGGCCATAAAAATGAGTGAATAGGGCCTGGCGGGATGGCTCAGTGGTCTAAAAGCGCCTGTTTAGAAAGCTTAGGCAGCTGCAGGGACCACAGTTCGATCCCCGGCACCACATGCTGCGCCAGCCCTGCCTTCAGGGCAGGCTGAACCGGCCATAAAAGTAAATAAATAAACAAACAAAAATGAGTGAATAAACAACAAAGGTTCTAAAACAAGAAAAAAACAAAATTAAATTAAAAAATTCTAAAAAAAAAAAAAAAGGGACATTTCCCTTGGGTTCAAAGGAACCTTCGCCAGCCTTCAGCTGAGAGCTAGACACAAGGCTGGGGAGAACAATCTTGTACTTCACACATCCTCCTGCAGATCAAGGTGCACATGCGTTACACATGTGAGCACTACTCAGCCATTCCATGCCACCACTGGTGAGTGCTAAGACACACCCAGTGCTAAGACACAGGCTGACGCAGTAACATGCACCATTCATATCATGGTTCAATAGTAGAAACGTACAGGGGACATTCCTTGAGGGCCCAGCTCATGGGTACACATCTGTATGAGCATACACACACACACACACACACACACACACACACACACACACACGCAGAGCAGGCAAGCAACAGGGAGCCCTGGCTCTGCCCCAGTTTGCAGCATGACCTTAGGCAAGAGCTTTCACACCTCTGTACCTCAGTTTGGGCACCTATAAGGAGTAGGTTGGGTGCCACATCTCCCAGAGCCCCCTTGGTCCTGAGGTGACAGCCAGGCTCCCAGATAGCCCCGATGCTAAGGATGGAGGAAGCCCCAAGCCCCAAATTCAAGAAGAGCTCCCTAGGGTGCTGAAAGTAAAATAGCCAAGGTCCTGAAGGAGCCCACAGTGAATACACAGGGAATAAAGGCCTGGACAGAACCTGGGTTGGGGAGAAAGGGCCAGGTCAGAGTTCACCTGGTCAGTGGTGATGCCACTCAGGCCCTAGGCCACTCTGCAGCCCAGGATAGCTGCACAGCCCACAGTCTCAAGACAATACAGGAACTAAAGGCCAGCCCTAGTGACAAGAGAGGCAGCCCTCAGGGGATCCAAACACAAGCCAAAGTGCCTGAGAGATGACCCAGGGCCCACGGGCAAGGAGAAGTGGCCTTGGCCGAAAATAAAACCCCAGGTCAAAAGGAAGCACATGGACCCCAAATGAAATCCAGTGCCAGAAAGAAAAGTAGATGGTGGGCTGGGGAGATAGCTCTGAGGCACAAGTGCCTGCTGGGCAAGTGCAAGGTCGTGAG